>JABSMS010009735.1:0-13858 GCA_018902275.1 Aleiodes sp. PSUC_FEM 10030003
CAAAACTGGCCTGAGATCATGACTACAGCCATGAACGCAAACCCAGTAAAATAGTCAGAAATTTGGCCATGACAAATGTCCGAAATTCACATGACCACGATCATGGTCCACAACCATGGCCGCGAACATCATTTTTCGCCATGGCCACGGGCTCGAAAATTTTCGTACGTGTACTTTCTCCGAATTCACAAACTAGTAACTGAGTTCATCTATGGACTAAGGAGGATTGGTGGAAAAGACAATGCTCGCGAAAACGTTTATCTATCCATTTTGTCATGTTACGGGACCATCACAGTGTAAAATTTCATGAAAATCATTTTCAAGTCTCATCTTAAAGTACATACAGTTGTGCATGTTCTCTCAAATTGTCAAATTGAAATTCGAATTATTACGGCCCCTACGTCCTTTCTTAGAAAAAAGAATTGGTCCCTACCTGTACGTTCTTACCTACGGGAGACCCCTCCTCCAAACTTCAAAACGCGTTTTTCTCGAAATGCCCTCTATAAAAACAGTGGCCACTCTCAGAGGCACACTTTTCAAGCTATCAGCTTGAAATTTTTTTATGAATATTCTTCGTTTCATTCTTCATGTACCTAAGGAAACTTTTCTTTTAAATCTTCCCATTTTTTCACACGAAAAATTGTTGAAAAAAAGAGCTAAATTTCAAACTTTCTATTCAAACCACTACCATTTTTTCAAATTTCAAAAGAAATACTTCATAGGGACATAGCGGGTTCCCTATAGATTAATAATCAATTTGATTCTTTTTTTTGAGATGCAACATGCGACCTCAATCATGGCCATCAATGACCCAAATTTTTTTAACACACGTTTTTCAATAAATCTAACAGCAAGGAAAATGAATGAAAGTGAATTAGAAAAATACTTTCGCATTGTTCATTAGTGGTTTTATTCGAAAAAAAATCATCCCCCCCATCCTATCTACCCGAAGCAAAATCACGGAAATTGACTGTTTTTCGGCCGGTCACACTGTGATGGTCCTTTAATTTTTCATGGACAAAATTTCCCTTAGACATAAAAATTGATAACCGTGGAAAAATTTATAATTACCGTGAAATAACTAGGATTTCTGCAAGTGTAGACTGTTGATGAATCACAATTCCAGAAGCAAAAATTTCGAAACTGCATCGGAAGATGATTTGTGTTTCTTTTAACAAAAATTCATGTATTATATAGTCAACACGGGTTGAAAGATAGAGATAAACCCCTCCATTATTTGTTGATGACAGCTGATTGTATCATGATTTAGAATTGAGCAATAAAATTCAAAAATAATGCTTTTATTTAAGTAAGTCTATTCGCCAGTGAAATATGGTGGTGTAGAAAGCTTTGACTTTCTTTAAAGAATTAAATCTTATATATCTTATCAGTTGTAATCAACGGAAATATACTGAACGTCGAACAGAAATAGTTGCGTAATTCAATATTCTGTCAATACATGTGGAGAAATTTGCATAGCTAGCATCATGATGATGGTCATGATATCTGCTATGGCATTCACTACGGTGTCTGTCATCTAACCGTTTGCATGGCCAATGCTGTAACAGATACAATGACAGTCACTGACGTACCATACGTTCCATGCAAATTCTCGATCGACCTAACTGTGAACATGATTAGCTACCGCTCATGTGATTAGTATTTTCTCATGAGCGCGAATAATCCGTTCCTCTCACCAGATAATATTTTATTATCATATTTGGATGTGTTTTCGAATCTAATTCAATGCTTTATTCCACCGGACTTTAGGGATGAGGATATTTTGAAATGAAGAGCGCGAAGTATCAGGACCTGAAACAAAGTCACGCAAGATTGAAACAAGTAGGGACTTTACTACTTGTGCGTAATTCGGAAACCCCTTTTCCAGTACGATATTTAATATTCTGGCAATACGATTGGCAGAAAACTTCCTAATGGAGTGCAACTCTTCATTTTTTTGAGTAACAAATGCCAATAACTCATTAATAATTCATAAATCTCCCGTAGAAATAAATTCCTGTAGAAAATTCTCTAATTCCATGAATTCCGTAGAAAAATTCAAATTTGTGATTTTTGCTAAAAAAAAAAGTGATTTTTCCAATTCCTAGATGAGAACTGTTCGAGCTAAAAATTTCAAACTTGGAGGACTCTTCAGTCTCGTTGCTACAAGTTTTTTGAGCATGACTTGATTGGGATCGGCTCAGTTAATTTCTGAGATATGAATATTGCGGAAAAAACAGTTTTTTAGAATATCTCAAGAACTACTGGACGGATATTGCCTAGTTTCAATACGAAACGTTGCATTGATAAAACTTACGAACTCACAAAATCTGATGTTTCTAGCTGGCAAATTTATTAATTTATCGTGATGACAAGCTTTTTTTGAAAAAGAACATAAAAATTAAAAGAACGAATGTACGGAAGATCGGAACAAATTGTACTCCGAGAGTAAATTATGATTCCCATCAAGATGAACATCATAGCTCAACCTTGGGGCGATTGCTCAATTTTTCGCTGAAATATCTCGAAAAAAATGATTTTTCAGAAATTGCCCTTTTCTCAGGAACTATGAGGTTGTTCCCACCCAGATTTCGCTGACAACATTTTGCACATGAACCAAAACTTGTGTAGAAGTTTCAGATTGCCAAGTATGATGGATCCAGAGGCATCCGTCCATATGCGTCATCACTCACACACACACACACAGACATTCCAAAAAAATGTGATTTCTCAACGTTTTGGAACATTCTAAGTTATTTCTCGATGAAAACTCAAAATCAAAAAATGTCACGTTTACATAGCTTCCATTCGGAAGCAAAAACAGATGTTATCCCATAAAAGTAGCAAGTGGGAGAAGGCGATATTTAGAATGTTTATCACTTTCGCTGTATGTGTATATAATCGAGCAGCAATTATAAGATCAAGATTTCACGTTGATTTACACAGTAGATTTCAGAAGTGAGTTTCTTGCAATAATTTTAATTAATGCTTACTCAACGTAATTAGCCTAATCATTCCGCTGCAGCTGTACTAGTAAAAGGATAATTGGCACATTTACGGAACAGTTTTCACCCTATGCTTTCTAAGTACAGAAATCATATTGTTACTTGTTTTCATGACCACTTTTTAACGGTATCACTATGGTGCGACATCAAATCAGACCTCTGCATGACTAATTCAAAATTATTTTAACCTTATTTCTGACGAGGCATTTCCCCACAACACAGTAGCACGATAGGATCCCACGCTCCCTAGCTACCCTAACTACGTTCTCCTGCACTGAGAGAGAAAAAAAGGAGGTGCGTGATATCCACTCCCGATAGAAGTGAAACTAATCAGTTTGTTTTTTCTCAGTTTTTGGAAAAAAAACAAGAGTTAGAAAAATAAATTGAACTTAAGCAGTTAAGTTTCCAAGACTCTGAATATTTTTTAGACGAATAAATCAAATAATAGATACTTTAAATAAATATGGAAAATATGACACCGTTAATCGTTACGAAAACTGAGAATTTGATTCTTACGCAGATGACAATTTTGTTTCGATAGCATGATCCCATGGTAAATAAGGTGGTTCCTTATGCTTTTTCCATTTAATATTAATAGATTCATCAGTTATTAGATTCCGCATCCATTTGTTACGTTTCGGAATTTGGTTGCGTTCAAGAGTCAACAACAACATTATTGCTAACGGATTGTTTAACCTTCTATTCTCCTTATCGTACTTAGTCGTACTTCTGCCGACGGATTGGGGACAGCCAATCGCGCGCGTCAGTGATCCCCAGTCCCTAACTGTCTCATCGTGCGTGAAACTGGTCGTTCGAAGGCCCCTTTGTTTCATACACAATTTTTAATATTTGTTCAGCGCAATAGAAAGTTTGTATGGTATGTTTAATTCTCATTAAATTATTTTCATCAATGAAAACTTATTTCCATTTTTTGCACGTGTTAATTTTTTCAGTTATTTTGATACTTTTGCTTCCAACTGGAGGCTTTGTGAACGTCACATTTTTCAATTTCGAGTTTTCATCGGCAAATGACTAAGTATGTTCCAAAACGTCGAGAGATCACATTTTTTATGAAATAAGTCTTCTCGATTATTGTTGTGACATTTAGCAATTAGACTATTTTATAGGCATTCTTTGGTTTCCAGATAAGTGTGAGAAAAATAGAATCATAACAAAAAAAGCTGTGCATAGACAAGTATGAGAGGATGAATAAAACTATAGCGGTGAATGATTTTTCGACGTGAGGACAAAAACTCCAGCGGACAAACACTCCGGATGGAAAGCGTAAGAAGCGCCACCTACCGATGCCCATCTCGAACTAAAATTCAAAATGGAGGGACCTCAAAAAACGGAAGTAGAAGTGGTTCTGTAGAGTTTGATGGTAGTTAGTGCCAGCGCCACTGTGGTTCTTGTTTATGGAAATCAAACCACTACAATTCCTCTTATCTCGTCGCATAGCGAAGAAAAAGAATTCTGGCTCGAGGATTCGAACCAGAGATTCTCGGGAGGCTCTCGATATGAATCGGGCGTTCAACCAGTTGCTCCATGCGACCAGCTATTTGATTAGCTGAGATATTGTGTTTTTTCTACTGTAGTGTGGTCACTACAGTTCACCCCTTCTCCTTCCGCTTTTATCAATTACTAGATACATTAGCGGATGAGAATTGGTTTACCCGCGTTCACTAGTGCTTTGAATTGATGAATTCACCAGGGAATTTATGTTGAAATAAAATACATCGAGTAGACAACAATCAATCTGATCCTTCTGGAAGACGACGGGCTACAATGTGAATGACCTGGGTCATCTGTCGCCGTGAATAACAGATTTCCTCAGGGAAGTTCCACCTGCACATACTCTGTAATGTTTATGCAGTGGAATCTTCACTGTCTGGATGTCGAGGAAGTTTACTTCGCATGGTCTAGGTCCTCTGTACGTTATAATTATTAGATACCACAGGGAATTTTTACAAGTACCTGATCCTAGTTCTATGTACGATGAAATCCTCATCAAGCCGTTGATGAACGTCTTGATAGAGCCATCATCTCCACGCACTCCAGGACAGAATTAACCTAATCCCGATGAAGTCAAACGTTATCTGACAAGGTCTAGGCTATATAAACATGTCAATAATATTATTCTTCAGGGAGTTTCTATACTCACAAACTCCTTACAGCCTGCATAGTTAAATACTTATGACCCCGATGATTACAGATTCCTCCCCGTATGAACCAGGTCTTATGTATTAATATATTGAGGAATCCCCCGAGAAATTTCCCTACGTATCTACTTTTAGGACACTGTACAATGAAGGTATTAATGTTCTGACGTTGTGATCTTTTGATTATGTACATTGAAATCAGCTTTATCTCGATGATAATTTACGTCATTGTACAGGAACTAGGTCAGTTATACTTATCAATTAAGGATTTCCTGCAGGAGTATTGACAGAGTTGTGATGCTCATGCGCTCTAGAATAAGATTCCTCTAATCCTGATGAAGTCGAACACTACCTGACATCGGCCAGGCTATGGATACAAGTCAATAATACTATTCTTCTGGAATTTTCTATGCTCATGTATTCCCCATTTTTTATAGCTGAACGCTTATTATCCATGACAATGAAGCCAGCAGACGCAGCCCGGTAGGTTGCGCCGTGACTATACTCCACGCAATGCTCGTATGCAGTCAAAGGCGATCGGTCGCAAAATCCCCGGAAATGAACGCAAAATCCAAGGGGGTTGTAAATTTGGGGAAAGTTGTGGAATAGGGTGTAGAACGAGGGGAAAATGCTGCCGACCCTCAGCCATGCTTAGAAATAATTGAAAAAAATGAAACAATTTATAAGAAATAGTATTGAGAAGAAAATACGTTTTTTTCCGAAAAATTATAATGAATGAACGCGAAATCCGCGAGGGTTAAAAATTTAGGGGGAGTTTCGAAACAGGGTGTAGATTCAAGGAGAAATGCTGCAATCTTTCTGCCACACTGGATTTTTTTTTTGAAAAATCCTGAAATTTGTAAATATTACAAGTATTCAGGAATTATTAGAATTTTTCGAAAATTTGTAATTAGTAAACGCAAAATCTACGGGAGTTTAAAATTTAAGGAGAGTTGCGGAACAGGGTGTAGATTCAGGAGAGAAAAATTACCAAAAAATTCTGAAATTTATGGAAATTACGTGTATTGGCGAAATTTTAGAATTTTTCGGAAAATTGTAATTAATAAACGCGAAATCCGCGGAGGTTGAAAATTCCGGGGGATTTGCGGGATAGGGTGTAGATTAGGCGAAAAAATTGGCCAACTCTCCACCTAAATTTTCAACCCCCACAGATCTTGCGTTTGCCAATTAGAATTTTTCGAAAAAATCTCATTATTTTTTCTCAATACGCGTCATTTTTAGAAATGTCAGGATTCTTCATAAATTCTTCCATGTCCGGCGAAGGGTTGGCAATATTTTTTACCTAATCTACACCTTATCCCGCAACTCCCCCTCAATTTTCAACCTCCGCGGATTTTGCGTTGATTGATTACGATTTTTTGGAAAAAAAAGTTCTGTCAATCCGTTTTTTATGCATTTGATGATTTTTTTCAAATTTTTCCAAGCCCGGCGGAGGGGTGGCAGCATTTTTACCTGAATCCACCATGTCCCGCAGCTCCCCCTAAATTTTTAAACCCTCGCGGATTTTGCGTTCATTAATTATAATTTTTCGAAAAAAAATAATTTTTTCTCAATACTATATTTTATGAATTGTTTAGGTGTTTCCAACTCCTTCGAAGTCCGGTGGAGAATCGGCAGCATTTTGCCCTCGTTCTACAGCTGATTCCAAAACATTCCTCAAATTCACAACCCCCTCGGATCTGCGTTCATTTTCCGGGATTTGGCTACCGACCGCCTTCCACTGCATATGGGCGTTGCGAGGAGTACAGTCACGGCGCAACCTACCGCGCTAGGTCTGCTAGCTTCAGTGTCATGGATCATAAGCGTTTAACTATACAAAATGCGAGGAATATGTGAGTATAGGAAATTCCAGAAGATTCGTATTATTGACATGTATACATGGCATGGACCATGTCAGATAATATTTGACTTCATCGTGATCAGAGGAATTCTATTTTAGAGCGCACGAGAATCATAACTCTGTCAATACTCCTGGGAAAAATCTTTAATTAATGGGAATAACTAACTTAGTTCCCGTACAATAAAGTCGGTCATCATCGGGATGAAGTGGATTTTAGTGTTCATAATTAGGAAATCCTGTGCATATGCAAATTTCCTGAAGAAATGGATATTTACACAATTCATAGTACCTGGTTCACGTAAATCCAAATCGCACAACGTCAGGATATTGATACCTTTATTGTACAGTGTCCTGAAAGTATATACGTAGGGAAATTCTTCGGAGGATCCCTCAATTTATTGATACATAGGACCTGGTTCATACAGGGAGAAATCTGTGACCATCGGGATCATAAGTATTTAACTAAGCAGACGGTAAGGAGTTTGTGAGTATGGAATACGGTCGTCTCGATGGAGAGGCCGTATGGCTATCGAATAGCCCGTAGAGAGAGCTACGTGGCAGTGTATCATGGAGAGTCTGATATTCTCTGGGTGGGAAAAGACCAGAGGAATATGGCGGAGATTCATCCAATGCTCTCGCGGAATCCCAGATTCCGATTACTCTCATTAGAGGGCCTGCCTTACGGAAAGCGACCCCTCTACCATAACCAGCACACGGAGCTACCGGACACGAACGCCCGTGCCGGTCATGTAGGGTTGGTAATGAGCCCCAGGAAATCACTAAAGATGGTTCAGCAGGTTGCCCTGAAACCGCCCTAAGAGATTTGCATGATGAGCTCAGGGAGAATCAGCGTATAGGGAGTTTGTTGGTTTACTCTGATTCAAACCAACTGGTGCCTGACATTCCCTTGGAGGGAACACTGTGTGCAGACAGGACGGCTGGAAGTATAACGAGCCTGGATTGGTTGTCAAACGGGCGACAGATCAATCTCCGGCGAGGAAATCGTTACAAGACTCCCTGAGGAATTCTTTAGCTGAACTCTAACTGACCCAGTTCAGGTCCACTGGAATCGTTCATCAACGGCTTAATGAGGATTTCATTATACATAGAACTAGGATCAGATACTCATAAAAATTACCTGTGGAATCCCATAATTCTAACGTACATTGGACCTGTACCATACGAAATGAACTTCCACGTCATCCAGAGAGTGAAGATTTTACTGCATAAACATCAACGAGTATGTGCAGATGGAACTTCCCTGAGGAAATCCATTATTCACGGCTACAGATGACCTAGGTCATTCAAACTGTACCACGACGTCTTCCAGAAGGATCAGATTCAATATTGTCTACCCCATGGATTTTCATTTCAACATCAATTCCCTGGCGAATTCACCAATTCAAAGTACTGGTGAACGCAGGTAAACTAATTATCATCCGCGGATTTATCCAGTAATTTTCTCCTCCCCTTCGACTTCTGTTTTCTTCAAGTTCCGCCATTTGGAATTTTAGTTCGAGGTGGGCACCAGTAGGTGGCACCACTGACGCTTTTCATCCGGAGTTTTTGTGCGCAACAACATCCAATTAGCTGTAGATAATGACTATTTTAATAAAAGCAAATATCCAAACGTTTCTAATTTGTTTGCAGGTGATTGTAATATTGTTATTATTGTTTAATAGTTAATTGATTAATTATAATTGAATAAATTAAAATGACCATGAAAGTTAGCCCGACCGAAATTGAGTATTAATCCTAATTTTCTATTTTTTTTTCAATAAATTGTAAATTGTTTGTAGATTCGAAATTCATGATTCTCATTGTCTAAGAGTAATTACTTCTAATTATTCAGGTTCACTAGTTACTTTTCGGCGATGGCTAAGTCAATTGTCCGCCATTTTTTCATAGTCATTCTGTCGTTTATTAGTTACGAGCACTCTGAACGATCTGAAATATTGTAACTTCGTAAGCAATTCTGTTAATACAACCATCAAGTTTGTGAATTATTTTATCACAAAACAATCTCGAACAAAAATTTGGGAAGAACATATAATGAATTTCACGACCTCATTATGGAGAAAAACTTGTAACATTTATGAGTGATAACCGTCAAATTGTATGTCAATTCAGTTGCACCGATAGTATCTACAACTTAATCAAAAAAGTTATGCAATCAAAGCCAAATGCAATTACGGTGCTGCAATGGAAGAATTGTGGTGATAAATATGATTCAATAGTATCATTCGCCCCAAATCATTGGCATTTAGAACGTAAACGTGAATGTGGAGATTCGGGAGTACTGAAAATAATGCCAAATATTCACGTGTTGATTGACCTAGACTTTAAAATCAGCAGAAAGAATTCCCTCAAAAGCTCCAATTTGATCGAAAATACAGGTATGTTAAGAACAAATTATTATCGAATATGCACTTCTGTATGATTCTATATTCGTATATTTCAGATTGGTTGGTATTATAAATTATCAACCTGGCCAGCCCACGGGACACTTCATAATCTACTGTCGGAGATTATCTGGTGCATGGCAATTTCACAATGATTTAGAATGGAAAATCAATTATTGTAAAGTGTAACGTGACTTTTCCTATGGGGGTCGGAAGAGCCACCTTGCCCGCTCCCCAACTCCCGCCTAAACGAGAAACTCAGGATACCTGGGGCGCCAGTCAGTTTTTCCCGGAACCGACAAATCGACCGGGAAAAGGTTCGCTCAACGAACAAACAAAAAATCACCAACGCAATCCCCCGGAATTTTCCTTCTTCTCCTATATACTCTCAAGGCAGATTTCCGAGAATTTTCCAGGCCTGGATTACACCGAAACAACGACCAGGACGAACCAATGGGCCAGGGGGAAACATGCAGGAAGGGGAGAGGGAGTTACGTCCACCGGGGTCGCTTAGTGGATCGGTTATGGAGAGAGGGGTGGGACGAGATGGAAAACGCAATTCGCTGAAAGCCAAAAATGCTCGTAGAACACCAAAAGAGATCTCCTAGTCCTAATCCAACAATATCGGCCTCAATTACTATTCTAATTACCTGAAAAATAAAGGAAGATGAAAGAAGACAATCGAAAGACAATTCCGTGCAAATGTATCCATTTATTTTATATGCAAACGGGGAAGATGATACATGATTTATGTATGTTAATTTTTGGTATGAGAGAGAGCAGAGTCTAATGACAGCAACGCGAATATTCCCATAATAAACAACAAGAATTAATCGTATGTACTGTGATGAGAAATAAACTCAATTGATCTGAAAGAACAGGAGAGAATTAATTTCAATTTACGGGTAGGCTTTGTGTATGCACCAGACTTTTGGGAAGTTTTGTACTCCCGGTTCCAGGGTTGAACCGGGGGAATGTCGGGAAATTGATTGACGGGGCACGTAGGGGATTTATTCATTTAATTTTCCCCGTTGGCAGATTGCAAGAATCTCCAACCGTTGAGGAGTTATTAATAAACAATGTTTAGCGGGATTAAAGAGTAAATCGCCTGAAGGCTGCTGCGCAATTTGTGTGGTTTTGCACTCACGGTGAGTGGAACACACTGCCTCGCGCGCAGCTTTGTTACGTTCTTTACGGAGTTATTTTTTATATCCGGGGGTTGATTCTGGTACGGGGAGATAGGCGAAGCTGCCCTGTAAATTTTTCGGGAATCGGTTAGAAAATGCGGGCGATATAAGAAGAATACCATTGAGGTATTTATTCTCTCACGGGAGGGGTACAGGGAATGACGCGCTGGCGAGATAGGAGAATCCTACCGTCAAATTCTTTGAATTGGCTCGCATTTTCAGTATTGGACTTATTTTACGGGACAAATTGAATTACGGGGAAGATCTAATTTCGGGATTGATAGGATTTTTGCGGGAGAGTCACGTATTTTTCCGGGATTATCAGGGATTTACGGGATAAATCGGGAAACACGGGTATGAAAAAAAACGAGAAAATGAAACTCACGACGGGCAGAGTCGGTTCCGGCTCCATCCTCCGCCTTTTCCGTGACTCAGTGCTCCAACAATAATCCAGACGTAGAGGATACTGATCAGCTGCACTGCTTCAATTTCGGTTATTCATTTTTTACTCAACTTGCGAACACTCGTGGTCATTTTCCCACAAACCAAACACGTGTCGCCGGTTTACGGGGCTGTACGTGACTAATGTTCGGGTGATCATGGCTATTCTCTTACTATTCACGACTATCCGTTAGACATGAGAGGCACAGGCGGGAGAAGGGAGGGCTCACTGCCTTACGGGCGAGGATTTCGGGTATTATTGTGATTATTTTATTCATTTACTTGGGAACGAGGCCCTTTTTCTTCGCATCTGATATACATAAACCCTTTAACAAAAACCTGGGGGACACGGATCCTGTCCGCAGTTGCCCCCCTTACTTATTAACTTATCAATTCCCCTAATTTTCGCCAGGCTCGTGGGGCACAGATCTTGTCTGCCACTGCTTCCACTACTGGTCCAAAACAGTTCCTCAAACCTAATTTTCCTTGCACCGAGACCCGGCTCTTATGCGCTGCAGTCTCTACTAATTAAAACCCGAAGTTCTTTTGGCCAGGCTTAGGAGACACAGATCTCGTCTGCTGCTGCCTCCTCTACTGGTCCAACAATACTTCCATGAAGGAGGAACGTCAGTCGAAATGGAAACTGTCAGATCACTCTGATTTTTTTTACTGTAAATTTCAATGTGTTTTGGAATTTGTGTAAAAATTTCAGAGTGGTCATGCACCTCATTTTTTCATAATCAATTTTTGTAAATTAGCCAATTAACACGCAATCCTATGGCACTGTCACATAAACCTTAAAAAAAATATACATTGACAGCTGTGAGAAAATTTTGAGAAAATTCTACGCGATTCCTTGCACTGAGTATTCCTCATTGACGTTGTTTGAATGGAGCGCTTGTAGCTGAGTTCCGAGATTTGTACGGAAAACTGTCATTGAAATCCGACTTTCCACCAAATACGACGGCCATATGCAAAAAACGTGGCACCGATGCTGACATGACATCACGATAAATGGGGGGAGCAGAAGCGCGCGCTTTTTCAAATAATTGGAATGTGATAGATCTTTTTCAATTTACTTGGGGGAAAGGAATGAGAAAATAATTGAAATATATTTTATGGAACTTCGGGATTAATTCATGAGTTTTTGAAGTTCGGTTTCTTTGGTCACTGCTTTTTATTAGTAAATTTAATCAATTTGATTAGCAGTGGAATCGAAATGTTCATGCTAATTAAATGAAATGGAGTAAAGTTATTAATATAAAGCAGTGATCAAAGGAACCGAACTTCAATACTTATGAAAAAATGATTGATTACGACATTCATAGCAGTATCACGTATGAAAATTTCGACCAAAATCTTATAGAAAAATCGTTATGGGGAACTATACATAAAAGATTGGAAAGCTCCTTATAAGAATTTTCAAATTTCTCATAAGAATGGTTCCAATCTTTTATGAAATAATTTCTATAACGATTTTCTTATAGAAATTTTCATACGTGATAAAAAGAAAATTATTCTGAAAGTATTTAAGTGCAAATCATCACAATAGAAAAATAAAATTTCATTCATTATAAAAGTTCTTTTAAAAAATGTCAAATCTTCTGAGGTTTTCAGCTCGTGGTTTCAATGGAGCCAAAACCTTTTGGATTCCCACATCTCCTAATTCTTTGTCGGCCTCTGAGAGTGTTGTGAATTTAATTTGAAAGTTAGCAAACTTTGATATCATTGTTAAAAATCCTGAGGGTTACCGACCCGACCAGGATTACCAGCAGCGAAAGGGTCAGTCGAAATTAGTTAGTCGAACAATTTCCGAAAAATCCGGCAAATTCCCTAGCAGTTTAATTTACTGACTAAAAACGCAATATTGATGATTCTTTCACCCTTGACAGGAAATCGTGATTTCTCTTCTGCATTTGAGGATTCTCCTTCACACTGTTATTGAGACGTTGTTTCACTTGATTTTTTTTTAACTCATTAAGAGTCTGAGCTTGAAGTTTTTTATTGTAAACTTTTGCGGACATTAATTTCCCTCGTCAACGTTACCGGTTATCTGTATTTAGCCCAGACATTTTTCACTTTTCGAACTTTTTTCACAGAAGCAAAATAACATAAACGGAGTGGAATGTGTTGACTGCACACGAATGAATGCACACGATAGGTTGTGGTTTCGCATTTCTCGCGCTATAGCGTCGGTCACATAATTTTCTTGCTCACTAGCTTGCTGCCACTCTAGTGCAGGGTTGCGATAAAAATTATTTCAACATGGCGGCATCCAGCACTCAACATATATACATGATATATATATGTATGTTGAGTGCTGAAGGAATAACGAATGGAGTGAAAAGGGAATGACAGAATTGGGAACATCTTTTTGAGAATAAGTGGATAGGATAATTTTATTTAATTCTTTTTTGTAGACAATTCTACGAGCTACAGGAAAGGATTGAGATGAAATCGCTCCATCACGCTCAGAATCCGAGACATTTTTAAAAATTCACTGTCAAAAAATAAACTCGTTACATTTAGCCGGTTTTTTTCTTCGATCAGTTCCCAAGAAATATCTGGAAGCATAAACGATGTATGGCGATTTTATCCTGAGTCTTTTTTATAACTCCTGAAATCCTCCGCAAAAAAATATTGGGGCTGAATTATCCTATATCGGTTAGTTTCCGAGATATTCGCGAAAAACGAATGAGAAAAGAGGACTAGCATTTATAGTACTCATTATTTTTTGTTTTCATGGAATATCTCAAAAAATGAGTGAGATAGCGTAACTTACCTTCAATCCTTTTTTGTAGAG
>JABSMS010009746.1:0-13849 GCA_018902275.1 Aleiodes sp. PSUC_FEM 10030003
TAATTAATCATAGAAAAGAATGAAAATTTGAATTTTTTCTAATTTGTACAGAAAATTTTTAAAGTCTAATCGATAAATTTAAATTGCTTTATTGAGGCAGAGGATTCATGCGTATTATGTAATAATTAAACAACGAAATTACGCAATGAAGAGTCAATACGTTAAGTCAGTAATGATTAGGCGATCGATTATTATTTTTCCCCCTCGAAAGTAAAATTTTCTAATAAAACATAGCTTTAAATATGAGACCAAAATTTGCGAATTAATCAATTAAGACAAATTACGTGTAATTAATTATTAATAATGTGTCATTTAAATTCATGAAAATGAAGAAAAATTCATTTAATTAAATACAATTTAAAGAACAAAACCATCTCAAATTTACATCGATGTGAATTATAATTTAACGAATTTTCTTAGAAAGAAAATTGGAATATGAATAATTCAAAGTGTACCTTTTCTGAAAAAAAACAACTTTTTGATGTAAATAATTGTGGCATATCCAAAGTGAAAAAAAAATAATGAAACATGATGTTAAATTAATAGAAAAAATTAAAATTAATTTCTCACGGGAAATTATAAATAAAAAAATTAATGAAATAATGTCAATGTATTCTTCTTAATCAAATGAAAATTAATGAAACTTGAATGAATGAATTTTTTTTCATTAATTTTCAATAGAAAATATATTTAAATCAATGAAATTGAGGAAAAAAAATTCATACACATTTAATTACAATATTCTAATGTCAACAATGTCTTATAATTGTCATATCTTCAGGGGAACAGATTTAAAAAAAACCTAAGTGCGTAGAAAGAAAAAAAATGACCACCAGTCCGACCTTACTTAAAAATAAGAAATAAAAGATGTATTTTTAAACCAACTATAATATTCTTCGTCCACCCTTTGCGACTTCGTCGATCTGTTTCTTCAACTAAAAAAATTTCAATTCTTCAACAATTTTTTCCTTTCATACGTAAAAATAAATTGGCACATTTTTCATTCTCTTTATGTAATTTATTCAATTACTTTTTTTAATTTGCAATAGAAACAATGAAAATTCGCAGCTTTACTTGACAACGTGTGGGACCAAAGGGGTTTATTCCATTACTTTGATTGAATTAAACATTATGTAAACGGTCGCAAAGGATTTTCCAGACCCTAAATAGAAACTACGTTCAAAATTATGGAAATTACGTAATTGTGGAGAATAAAAAATCCTTGATACTTTAATTAAATGAAAAGTAGGTCACTCAAACGGGCACAGGATCATTTTACAATTATCCTCAACCCAAGGAAATTGTTTATGTTAATTAATCTCCAAAATATTTTAATAACGAAAATTCAAAAAAAAATTCATTTTTTCAAATATCTCGAACGCTAATGAAGATACGAAAAAATTTATCAGAACATTTTTTATAGATTTCACTTCGCTCTAAAAAAAAGATATTCACAAAAATTTCTGTATCTCCCATAGATTCCCAGATATTTCGCAAAAACCATCTTAATTCTCTCGAAAATATTTTCTCGGATATTCACAACTATCTTCATTTCCTCTCGTAAATTAAGAATGAAAAAAAATTATTGTAAAACATCTTGCGGCCTCGAAGTAACAGATAATAAAAGTGGGAAGAAACATTTGACCCTCAAAACGTGAAATATACAACCACAATTATTGATTACTTCGAGAGCCAATAAATAATTCAAGTGCCCACTCGACATTATAAAGCCTCTAACCCGAATACCTCTTGCTTCCACTGTAATTCATGTAACACAATGTGTAAAATCCAAACTAAAACGAAAAGAGAAAGAACAAATACAATTAAAATCGAATTTGTTGAGAAATAAAACGAGAAAAAAATAATAATTAAAGATAATTTTAGTACTTGTAGCAAAATTCGTTATTATTTTCTCGTTAAGATCAACCACTGTCGTTTAACCTTGACAGTGAATTTGGTGCCGATTGTAATCCTAGAGAATGACCTTCCATATCTATTTTCAACATTCAATTGTCAGCATAGAAAATAATATGAACTTAAGAAAAAAATATGAGAAAGAAAAAAATAATGAATGAAAAATTGAAGATGAAATGAATAATTAATTCAATGTAACTGTTAATGCTCGACTTAAACTTAACGATTTAGAATGAAGCACTATTTTTTGTACTAATGTGTACTAAAATGTGTACTTAACTATTAAAAAGAAACATTTTGTCATATCCAAAGGAACAAAAAACATTTCTGTATAGCTCATGTAATTATTCGAACGATAAAATAGAGAAGAAAAAAGTAATGAGATAATTTTTTTCTTTAGGTGTTACCTTATTTTATTTGATTGGAAAAAAAATTCCTATGAAAAAATTGCGATACAAATTACGATGTTAATACATCAATTAATTCGTGCTAATATAAAAAATAGTTTTCTTGGAGAAAAAAATTGCACATTATGTACATTAGTTTTTCACAGCCATGTGAAATTGATAGTTTTTTTTATGATCAATCATTAGAATCCTTAAATTTTTCTACACTACTTAAATTTTCACTCTCTTCAATATTTTTCATTTCCAATGACTCATTGAAAATTTCTGGATTAATTGATATAACACTTTCGTCTTTGTCTTCTTGAGTCGATTGATTTATTGATTCATTTGCAGCGCCCACTAAATTTCTCCAGGGATCTTCGAGAATATTTCGAAGATCGATGTACTGGGATATTGGTATGTCTCTATGTGATGTTTTTGAAAAGTTCTGAAAATTAGAATGAATTAGAATTTTTCGTTTATTTTTTATGCCATGGAAGAGAATGGATTTGAGTTCTTTCGAATATTTTTATCAAGAATCTAGTGAAATTTGTGATGAAAATCATCTGGAGAATTTTAATTTGTCGATTTTCATCGACTATTAATTTTTTTGGCTCCAAAATTGAAAAATTTGACCATTTATTTAAAGTAAATCGAGTTTTTCCTAAATATCTTTAGTTTTCAAGGTCATCGCGAGTTGCGCTTGATTGCAAATGAAAGCTGATATCATTTCCCATCGATTTATTTATTTGGCAATCGATTTCTGATGAAAATTAGCGAAAATACACTAAACATCATGTTTTGCACTGTATCTTCCTTAATTTAAATCAGAAATCGATTGCCAAGAAAATCAATCGATGGGAAATGGTCTGAAAGACTCGATTTTTTTATGAAAATATGAAATTAATCAGAAAAAAATTCCAAAACCCAAATAATTACCAATTGATTAAAAAAATAATTCACTCACTTTATTCCTCCCTCTCGAATGGTACGGACTGTACGAATTAAATCTCCCGCGAGGACTGTTATCGTTGCTATGATATCCGGGACTCCCAGAGAAGCTCCTATTGCGTCCGCCCCGACCATGAAAATTTTTATCCCGTCCTTGCTCGTAATAACTCGGTGAAGAGCTACTAAATGGTATAAAATCACCACTCACTTCTTGACTCGAATTTGATGGATGAATTTCAAAAGATTCATTTCTCTGTTTATAACCTCTATTGTTACGACGCTCACTCGAGTTCCATCCAAATCCCTGTCTATTTTGATTACCAGTGCCTCTTGGTGTACTGAAGGGTGATTTCCTCATTTTCCGTTAAAAAAATTTCTACTTTCCTTTTATTAATAATTTATTTTCCCGTGTTCCTTCGATAAATATTTACGTTTTGGAGTCAAGAAGTCGCGGAAAATGCAAACACGATCCAATATGGCGGACTTCGGAGATCTACTGCACCGATCCAAGATGGCGAATTGTTCTTATTGACATTCGGTAATGGAATTGATGAGAATTGTTTACAGCTAGATGGCGACACTATTGAAGAATGAAAAAAATCCCACCACACCAATGCGCAAAAGCGCATGCGCGAAACATGACAACGTTGCCTACAGTCACGATAATCTTTCAGACGCCGCGGATTCATCGGCTAGTGTATATCGTACGTTAATTCTCTCACTTGTTTTGTGATTACAACGAGTCATTCCCTCTTTCTCCCCACCCGTAATACTTTCCCGGTGCGCACACGTTGCATTCCCCTTCCACGTTTCCCCATTACTATTATCATTTTTTTTTTTCATAACACAAGTTGAAAACACTACTCAGTTTAAACACCGCGATGGACGTCACCGGACCTGTTGCTCCGCAATCAAAATTGAAGAATCCACAAAAATTGACGACAAACAAACAAATATTTGTGAATATTTCTTAAAATTGAGGAATTTTATAATTGGAATTTTTTTAGGGGAAACAAAAAATTATTGAATTCAGAGAAAAGTATGGGGTTTGCTCACCGTAAACCCCCAACTGCCTGTTTATTTTCTCAGAAGTGAAGTGAATAAGTGAAAATACTACGAAAGTGTATGTGTATGTGTGTGTCAGTTCGGCGAAGAGTGAAATTCCGAGTTTAATCTCAAATTATTTCATTTGAATAATAATAAAAACTTTTTTTTTGAATTTCCAATTTCTTGCTGACGAAAAAAAATAAAAAATGGGTATAGTTCAGAGCCGCTGCACCGAGACTGCCGGTGGCAGCGGCGTCGGTATCGGAATGCGGGACAGCCTGGGAATAAAGACACAGAATTTTCAACAGCATCAACATTGTCAGGGTGGATTGGGAATGGGTAGCTTTGGTGGACCACACACGAGAAGTGGTAGCGTTAGATCACCACCAAGGCAACCAATGCCAGATACTGCTGAACTTGAGAGACGTTTCACCAAAGTACTCGTAAGTGTATTATTCTTCTTATTGCACTGATGAAGTGGTGAAATGAGACAATTCAATTTCAATTTTAAATCTATGGGAGACAAAAAATCACGCAAAAAATGTCTAAAAAAATTCTTTCACCTCCCGAAATATTAAAAAAATAATGAAAGTGAAGTTGCACTTCTCCATTGACATTAAATAATGATTGAAAAACACAGAATGACTCGATATTTTTTGTGTTTACCTTGTGATGATTTTTTAAATTCAACGGAGAAAAACTCTCTCTGGTTTTATAAAGGGGAGGAATGGGAGATGAGGTAAATCTCGAGGATTTATGGACGTGTTGCCCGTGGAATTGTTTGTTGCGTAGGATGATCATTACAGAGTCTATGGTTATGGACAGATTTTTTATCATTTCAAATGTTATTCATAAATAATTTATTTCATCAATTCAACGAGATGAAAACAAGCAATAATTTTCGTCTACGGTTAACCATAATTGGTAGGAAACTTTTCTTTCCGAGTATTTCAACTTTTTTTTGGGAGGAATTTGATTTCTCGTTGGGATTTTTTTGTTTTACATCAATGATGTAAGGATAGGGTATACGAGAATGTTTATAATCCAGTGTTGGCCAGGATTGTAATGTGACTCTGCGGCCTGATCCGTATCAACGCTTCTACGGCTCGTGTGACTGCAGGGTATGAAGAAGAAGAAGGCCCCATTTCGAGATGAGAAGACCCATTCGAGATACTTTTCTCTCTTCTCTTGCTCACTTCATTCTTGTTACCAAGACTGGTCGGTGAACTCATCTTATGCATGATTCTCTTAACTCCATAAATTTCTATACAAATGTATACTTCATTCATTTTTATGACGCTCCTTATTTTTATTATTTTTTGAGATATTACGTAATTCGTTGGATTCAATTGGTGAGTCATGAAGCCAGCTACTGTGCGTTAGTGGGCGTGCGAAACTCATGGGATGTTTCAAAATAATATGGGAAAAATATAATCATTTCAATTCAGTTGGACAAGTAGAAAGAGTTTGGGAATTATTTGATTGGATATTTTAATTAATATCTGGAATTATTGGGTTTGAGGATGTTGAACGACTTTGGAAAAATCGATAAAAGTCAATGGATTATTTTTGTGATATGATAAAAGAAATTGATGAAATTCTCAGTCGGTTTGGAAAGTTATTAATTGAGAAAATGAATAAATAAAATTACATGTGGTTTAATGGGGACAAATTGATCATATCTCTGTAATAAATAGTGAAATGATTGTTAGGACGATCTTTTTATTTATTGAAAGTAACAATTAAATTTTTTACTACGAATTGCTGAAGTTATAATCTTTTAAATCCGCTCGTTTCCGAGATATTCACAAATAAAGAAATGTCGTTTTCGCATTTCCCTCGATAAACCACTTTACTACTCAGTTACCATTAATATATTCAATGATTCAATTGGAAATTTGACGATTACCCACAAATTAATTCCTACGATTACAAAACACATTCAATTCAAAGGAAATAAAAAAAAACAATCAATTGAACTGAAAGGATAAGTGTAATGAGCATTTCCACGCACTGTCGGTTGTAAAGTATCCTTCTCACTCTCATTCTCTTTTACTTTTTTTTTGTTCTTTAAACCCGTTAAGAGGCGCCTGAAAGATCCAGTTTCACCCGAGAAATAAGTGAACGTGTTTTGCATCCACCCAATTTTTTTTTCTCGTTGGTTATAGTTTTTGGTTTCTTCTTTTTAAATACTGGCATTTGATATACATATGCGTCGCTGAATCATGGGTTTTCGAATGACAAAAATTGACCGTCAGAATTTCAAGGTCAGGAGATAAGTCTAAGTTTAGGTTGTAATCTTGGGATGAAATTTTATTGCTGCTTATCGTAACATTCCTATTTGTTTGTCCAAAAATGTTTCTCCATATTTTTAATTTTCTTTGAGAGAGAATCTGAAGAATGCGGAAAAAAAAAGTTTCGGTAAAAAGATAGGAATATTTCAGATGAAAAATCGTATAGCACAATCGATTTTGGAGCGATATCTTCCGAGATATCGGAAAAAATGAGGATGACTCGTTAAAGTAGTATGATCAAACTCCAAACAAGTTATTAGGTATTTGCAAACCAAAAATTAATATTATTCAAAGCAATAAATCGGAGATTTGGAATTTTATCCGAAATTATTGATCAAATTTCAAATTGATAATAGAATTTTTTAGATATGTCGTTTGGAAAACCAGGGAAATTTTCTTTAGAAACCACGTGAAAAAGTTGGACTTTTCGATTTTTTGAAAAAATCAATATTTTCTATGCCTTCAATTTCTTGAAGAGCAATAGAATCAATAAAAAAAATTAAAACCATTCACTTCGCTTTCTCAAATTCCCATGATTTTTTTTTCGCTACTCACACATGCCTCTTGTTCCATCTGAATAGAAATCTGCGAGGATCATTCAACAGTCGCATGATTCACCTTCTTTACAAGATAATTTATACGGTTTCTCGCTTTTGTATAGTATTCATTGATAAATTTGTAAAGACTTCGAGTCAATAAATTCAAAATAAAATTACACAATGCCGCAACAAAAAAATGACTGAATAAAACGAGGAAGAGTCTAAGAGGGAAGTACACGTTACACGTATTTCTAAAACTGACACAGATAAAACACCATGCATGAAGTCGCAGGTGGTAATAGGAAAGAGAAATGAGGAGTGGAGAGGGAAGACGAAGCATAAAATCCATCAACCACAAACCAACCACCTTGTAAATTGCAATTAGTTTTCTATCCTTCTCTTCGTGTCACGTGTGTTTTCTTAGATTCAACCGTAGTGATATGGAAATTAAAAAAAAATCAAATCAAATCGTTCAAAAAATGACGAGGGTGTTTATATTATACCTGTGTACACAACAATTTCTATGGTTGACGAGTTCAAGACTCGAGGCTATTGAGTATAATTTAACCGTGAAGAAAAATAAACGTAATTACAGAGGTTTTGAAGATATATGTCGAGCGAATAAATAATACTCAAGGCTGACTTCCAAAGTCAATGATTTTCACCTCTTCGAGGTTGATTCAGCAAATAAATTGCACAAAAAACATTACGGGAGGTAATGAATTTGATGGATTTTGTAATTGTTTCTTCATTCTATTGAAAGGAACGGAATTCATTTTGGAGCAGTAGCTTTTAATATATTCTAAGAATAATTGAATGGGTTATTTTCAATCATTGAGATATTTCGGAAAGTATTATAGAATTTTCCAGCGGAAAATCCTCAATTTTTGCAAATTTTTTTGGAGTAAATCCGTTTTGGAGTAAATTCGAAAATTCAGAAAATAATCACGTAATGAATTTAACAGAAAAAATTCATAAAATCAGAAACCTCACGATTAATACACTTCATCAATTTCTTCTATAAACCGAGAAACCGTTCCTCTCTAATTTTTTTTCACAGCCCATTGAAACTAGAAATTCCCTCGTATTTTATTCTCCAGCATTCCACTGATAATTTTCAAACGATAATACTTATAAAGAGTCAGAAAAAAAAGAGACCATTGGCGGCTTCATGAGGGACACCGAACTCCCAACAAATGAATCAAACCTCGCCCACGCCCCCTCTCACTAAACCCTCTTACTGTCTATGTGCATACATGTGCCGTCAGACCACAATGGACCTTCTACAAGAAGCGGCCAATGGCCGTACAGTTATATGGTCAGCTTGGATGAAAAAAAAGGAAGAAACATCAAAAAGAGCATCGTAAAGAAACATTTATTTTGTGGATAATAAAAGAAAGACAAACATTCCGTGAATATCTTCTGTATTCAAATGTTTTTGACTTCGAATTCTTTCACAGCACGAAAAAAATGTGAAAGATCGAGCTGAAAGATTTATTTCGTTTATTAGGTTGAGGTTGAGAATCACGGATACTGGTAGTGTCCTGCTGTTCTAATGGACGAGACTGGATTAAGTAATTTGTATGTTTGAACAAAAAAAAAAACGGAATTATTCTTCAGTGAACTCAATTGAATTAAAAGAAATGAGAACAAACCAATTGAAAAAGAATGATTGCAACGTCCTTGCAATATTAAGAAGTTTACAGAAGAAAAAAGCATTCAACCAGAACGATAATTTATCAACAAAAAAGAAGCATTGCATTGTCACTACATTTTTTTCACTCAATTTTTTTCATCCAGAGGAATAAAATTAATGATAATTGTCCAGTAAACACAATGCCAATAAAAAAATTAACCGAGCGGAATAAATATCACTCAAGTTAAAGAAATCCAAATAAAAAAAAGAATAACATTTGCCGGTACTATATTTAGACCAAGTTTAAGTCGCCAACCAGCGGTTCTCCGACATTATAATCGTAGTTTTGTATGTATCCGAGTTAACCATAAACCGTGTTGAATCGAATTGGCTACTCATGCCAAATGAGAGAAACCTTTCTCAATAGTCCCGATTCATAAATACAAGTCTTTCATGCAAAATGGCCAATCTTGATACTATTCAAAGTGTATTATTCCGAGAACCGACAAAGGAGTGGAATCCATAGTAAGAAAGAGTAATAAAGAAAGATGAAGAAAAAGAAGTCACTAAAGATTGTGTCGACAATGTGAGACCATTAAGAGACTAAATAGAACTCTATTCATAAATTGTGAAAGGGAAGAGAAAAAAGTTTTTGATGTTACCATAAACATTGACTTCTAAATTCGGCAACTGCACGTGTTGGCATCTATATTAATGGAGAGAGAGGGCTTTTACCCAGTGAGGACTGGCTATTAATAAAATATAACGTGACTGCCAAGGGTGAGGAACAACCTTAAGACAAAATCTGAAGTTTGATTCGTTGTTATAGGTTGAATGCTCTTTTCCATGTATGTAACATTGAGTAATTTCCGGTTCATCGTGATATTTTTAGAAAAAAATTAGAATTTCATGGACAATGCAATCGTAATTTTGATGAACCTGACATTTAATTTATTTTGATGGTAATTTTTCCAAACGGGAAAATGAACATTTTGTTAATTTCCCTGAATTTTTCTTGATTATCAGAATTTTCACGGAATAATTGAACTAAAATTTACAAATTTCACTGATATTCTGGTGGAATTATTCGAAAATCAACGAAAAACTTGAATTTTCAATAACGAGATTCTCCGAAATTTCCGGGATTTGATACAAAAAAATTTTTAACCCTAATTAAATCAGATCTTTCGAGTTTACATTGATATCCTTCTTCTAAAATCCCTCGAACTCCGAGTGAAATTGGGAAATTTCCGTAGGAATTTTCTGCAGCGGAAACCGAAACCTGAAAAAGACGTCATTACTGAAATTACTCAATCTCTCATACATTACGAGAGATTCTACTGAAACCCATCATGAAATGAAACATGACTGAATTACACTTAAAAACTTCGCATCGAAATGAACGGGATAGAAAAAAGCACAATAGACTCATTGAGCCATCGTAATCACAGGAAGAAGATCATCAGAATGTATTTTCACGAGGTTCATTTTTATATTCTTTTGTATTCTACTCTGTTGATACTTTTTTTCAATTCTTTTTAGCCAACAGTCCATTTTTTTCTGGTTCATTGTTCAATGCCATTCGTATTTGTTTTTTTGTCACAATCGGGAGGCCTTTGAACCTCCATTGCCAAGTTCGAGGGCAGCCAGTGTAGGTGTGACTCCTGTTAAAATGCCAATTACACCAGTGGTCATAAATCTCTAAACATTTTCACTGAATGATGTCATGATGAACATCCTTTTCAACGTTTGACTCAACTCATCTTTGTGTCTGACTGTATGTTTGTCTTTTGAAGGATCGAGAATTGAAGTGAATGTATTTTTTCTATGAATTTACGTTAAAAAACTTTCCCTCCCTGAATTCACTTTTGTACAGCAGCCCTCTCTCATTCGCTGCTCTCCCTTTCATTCCTCCCTTCTTCCCCTCCTCCCCTCTCATTCCAACAGGATTTATTCATCCGTGACGAGAGAGAGAGGGCGTTTTTTTTTCAAGTATACAACGCATTCATATGTGGGTGGTTCAGACTAACGCGTTTTAGGGGAATTTTCGTACAACGTGAACGATAGTAACGCTCTATCGAGTGTAATGAAACAGAACCCTTTCGTATCCCTCGAACAAGAACTCAACAGAGCGATTGGTGGTCTTTGTTTCGGATGTGAATTCATTGCTCTTGAATATCGAATTGCCGATGAGTATTCATTGAAAAATAATCTATGAAACAGCTTCTTTTTTTGATGCAATCGTGAAGAAATAGATTTATGAACAAACATTTCAAGCTAAACCACAAAATCTCCGCTTTATTTGAACAGAATTGTCAGATATTCTATAACGATAATAATTTGTATGGCTCTATTGTTGAAAGACATAACTCATTTTGATCCTTAATGGAAGATAAAAAGACTGAATCTCCAAGCCACAGTATAATTTTTTTCCACTCTCTGATTGGCTGAACCAGCAGGTTCCCAGTTGTCTGGTCTGAGTTGCCGCTCTGTCTCTGTATTTTATTCACCCTCGTTTTACCCTTCGTTGAGGCAGACGAGGGAAATTGTGTATGTGTACTACTACATTTAAATGTTGAGCGTTGTACACGATGTTTAGATAGAAGGGAGGGGAACCCATAACCTCCCCTAACCTAGCTTCAGGTTCACTGATCCCCTGGACAGTGGAGAGAACACCAGGGGGGATATACAGAAGTGCCTCTTCATACAGTATATCCACTAGAAAAGAATAATGGTCTGACTGAGACGGGGGAGTAAGCGGGTAAAAACAATATTGACTCTGAATTAATTAATTCGGCGACATTCTGAAGAGATTTTTCCTCTTTCCTTTGAATTAGTTGAATAAAAATTCTGTAATTTGGCAGTATGATGAAAAAATCGGAAGAGTCCAAAAATCAAATGTTCGTCATTTCATGAAAATCTCGGAAACGATCGATTTTAAGAAAATTCATCAAGAGACCTTTTTTGTAGCTTATAAAATCCTACACAAAAAAGAATTCTCGACAAATTTCTCTAAACCCAATAGTTTTGAAGAAATTTGCTTTTCAGTCGATCAGACATATTCATCGCTTCTGCAAACTCCATCAAAACAATGAAGAAACTAATCTCTTTGTGTTATATTCTCCAGGGAAAATTAGTGAGTGATAAAATCAATATGTTCCCCTACAAGTACATTAAAGTGCCATCATTATCAAAGTTATCGACGTCTTCAATGAAGTTTTCGATGTCGAGAGGAAGAGGAGAAGTGCACTCAAGTAACGACGATCTAATTCAGTTGATAAAAATACTGAGGCGTGGAAGTCCCCACCCCTTTTTTCCATATAAACCTGAGATCCGTTATCTCAATGAGCGAACATTGGATAAAGTAGAGAAGTCGTTATCTAGAGTCTCGTCAGTCACGTTCCAAGATCTAATCCAGAAGTTCCACTACTTTTTACTTATTTTTTTTTTCTCATTGGAGTTTTCGAAGATGAACATGAGAATGTCGGAGTCAATGGAAACAATGTGATGTTTTTTTATTGGTCTTCGGTGAATAGGAGAAGACGAAGTTTCCTTCGGCATTCTGTTCGTCTATTGAATTTGCGTATCAAGCTCAGTCGATCGTATACACCATAGTTTCTATCTCGCAAGACTATTCGCTTTGCCTGAGAGAACCAAGAGTGTTCACGCGCTCAAATGCCTCCTGGGTTAATGTAATCTGACCTTCGACATTGTAACTATAAGTTCATTGATCTGTTCGAAGTATATTTTAATACTAAAGTTCAATATTGCTTTGGGAAATATTTGTTTTGCCATTTGAATCGTTAATTATCTACAGAAATAACGGTATACCATGAGAACAATTGAGTTTAACTTTTTTTCGATGATTTCATTAGAAAGCCAGAGAAATTTCCGATGGAAATGACCCAATAAAATTGTCTTTACTGTTTTTTTCGTGAATTTCTATTTTTTTGCTCGAAAATTGAAGACTTGCCTGTTCACGACCCAAAAATTTCAGTTTTTTGTTAATATCTCCGGTTCTAGCCACCGTAGCGTGATGGAGTTGGTCTTAAATGAAAGCTGAGATAATTTCCTACAAATTTCACAATTTTATGATTTTTCATCGGAAATTAAAATAGATTGAATCGATTTTGTAAAAATAAATTTTTGGCCTATAACTTTGTCAATTTTGATGAAAAATCGATGAAACAAAAATGTAATTTGTAGAAAATTATCTCAACTTAATGATCTCTTCCTAATTCGAGAAATAAAACTTGTCTCTTGATTTTCAGCGCAAATTTCCCCAATATTTAATTAGAAAAATTAAAAAAGATTCATTCTCAAAAATTTCGCTCAGAAGATTCATTTTTCCTCATTTACTAACCGGATTTGTCACGTAAATTTTAATCTCAACCTGAGATCTCAATAATCATGCACCGCATATCGCTGATCTAAAGGGGTGAATAATCTCAGAATGCTTTCATTATTCACCTGTGCACGCATTTAACTTGTTTGTATCCCAATACATTTGATTTTTTATTTTCTCCCTTTTTGGCAGTAAACGCACGAGCCATGTTTGACCTCACAAATACATCCTCTTGTTCATTTCTTTTTTCTTCACCTCAAGCTTTTAGCAGTACTCTTCTCACACAAATATGCAATTTTATATAAAACGTTGAACGAAAAACAATGAAGTAGCGAGAATTTACGAGGTGCGATAAAGATAAAACCTGTCTTGCTAAAGAATGTATTCCATAGGCTACGACAATAGTTGTTCGGAGGTAGATTTTGTTGTGGATAAATCACAATGGGTGTTCTCGAAGGTTATTTTGTATGAAGTCCGGGATTTCGAATTTATATCATTATATTCCATAATTTTTTTAAATTTCAAATTTGTTTTCTCTGAAAAAAAATTGATGAAAATCAATGTATGTCGAATACCGAAAATTTGACGAATTGAATTTCACTTATTTCAACAATATCTCAGTAAATATCGAGCTTAGAAAAATTCATTAAGACATTTTTTTGTAGGCAATTAAATTCTCTACAAAAAATGTCTCTTAATAAATTCTCAAAAAATAAAATAGACAACATATAAAATAT
>JABSMS010009757.1:0-13848 GCA_018902275.1 Aleiodes sp. PSUC_FEM 10030003
TGTGTGTGTGTGTGTGTGTGTGTGTGTGTGTGTGTGTGTGTGTGTGTGTGTGTGTGTGTGTGTGTGTGTGTGTGTGTGTGTGTGCGTGTTTCGATCACCAACAGAAATACAAGCGGCTAGGCTGGGTCCTTGAAAATCGTAAGGGTTATCCCCCGCAAAGGTCGTGTCCAGCGAGTCACACTACGCAAGGGCAAGGTCGAGCGGTCAGACTGGTCAAGTCAGCTGTCGAACCATCGGACTTGGAGAGTTGAATAACGTCAAGGTTAACCGGGAGAGGCAGACGAGGATCGGAAGATCATAGCTCATGAGAAATAATCAGGAGGCTCTCTCGTTTGAGCCTTATCTCCCTTCGTCAAACCTGATAACTGTTTTGCCTGCTTCCGTCAATTTACCCCGACATTATTCCGTCATTCCTTACCCCTTGAGCCTGTAGTAATTTGATCCTTACAATTTATGATCCTTACGATGTTTGATTCTCGTGAGGTTTGATCTTTGCGACGTTTGACTCCAGCGAGGCGACCGGGGAGAGTGTTCTCCTTTCAATTATTCTACTCCATTTATGATTATTCAACTCTCCGAAGTTCCACAAACTTACATGTATGTGAAAACACCTGCGTTGTTTTCAACGATACAAGATCATATCAGAAGCGGTCAAAAAGATCTAAGACCTCTCCAGTAAATTCATCGTTTCCACATGTTCTAAACTAGGTCGGTTGCCTCAGCATTTGACCCGATGAAGCCTGTCCCCAAGACGTAAATTGTTCATGGAACTGAGACGAGAATCGCCAACAAATTGATTCAAAAAATCGAAACCGTGTTGAGACAAATCCTTTCAGAATTGCTGTGAAACAAGACAATATTATATGTGCCGGGAGACTGAGACGACTTCTCCGAAATCTTGCTTTTTTTCATCTCGTGCGCAGCCCTAGTTGAGTTATTAGAACATGAAAATAGAATTAAATCGACATTCTCATGGCAGCGATACTCCCCATACAGAATACATTTCCATTAATTAGTTCAAATGAGTTTCAGGCGGATTTCCTTATGTTGAACAAAATACACTTCAGAAAATGTCAATGGTAAATACGACCAAACACACAGATGAAAAATCAAAAACTTGAGGAATGATAACAGGGTATTTTGGTGGAAGTGAGAGCTCTTCATAAGCTCTCTGTCAACCTTCCATATCACCCACTACTGTGGACTTATGAGTCATCTCTACGAGGCCCCTCTATGAGCCGCATCTATAAGCCTCATATGAACATCCTCCTACTCGTAGAAATGATAATGTATTGAAGCCGGGGACTTCCCTGCCACTTTGCTCAGAAGATTACATAAGAATTTGCGAGTTATGACACTCACTCAGCAATTTTGACGTGAGGTAGTGGTTAAGCAGCCTCCCATTCAAGTACGAACCAAGCTCAATTAGAGGGGCCTCTGAAGCTGTATGGTAATCATGTAACAATTGCCCCTAGTCTATCAGCGATTGATCAACAAATTTGCATGTACTAATTGACAAATCGTATACGTCATTCAACAAGTATTAAACATTAACAAACAAAAATACGATGAACTATTGGTCCAAAATAAATAAAATCCTCTGAAGCGATTTCTTCTTCCTCTTTTCCTCTTTCGCATCAGTCCGCTGTTCAAGCTGGTGCTGGAATCGACAATTCAATCGAACTGATTTTTGCAGATATTTGTACATGTGTAATCAGATAGTATATATTTACTATACGATTGAGAAGCGAAATAAGATATTCGAGATGAGAGGATTATCTCTTCAAGGGAAAACCAAAGTCCACCTAACCTATTTTCAAGTCTCAGTGATTTGTTTTGTCAAAGGCCAGTTGCATGAGACCCACAGTGCACTTACGGGCCGCATGCGGCGCGCTCTACAATGAACCAATAATGCAGACTCGAAAGCACTCTCCCTCTACTCAGATATCCTGAAAAGCCACTTATGTTCCATCCACTCACGTGCACATATACAAATATACAGTCAAAGCTCTTAAATAGTGACTCTCCTCACCTGGCCTTTTATTAACCAATGAGAATTCATAATAATAAACTTCGAGAATTTTGAAATTCATAGATGCGGGTGGCTACGGAAGAGATCCTGGCTGGACGGGGTGATTATAGAGAGCTCTGACTATGCTCATACGCAATCAATCACTTGCTCACGCATGTACTCACACAACAGCTTATACGCATTCACGCACTCTTACTGGGCCTCTGTTTTAGTGTCTGCCTCGGATTTTCCTGCTGCTCCCTCTCCTGCTTCTACTTCTTCTGTTCCTACTTTTATTACTTCTTCGTCTGCTCCTACGTCCTCTGCTCCTACTTCTTCCGCTTCTGCTTCCGCTTCTACTTCTTCGGCTTCTGCTGTTATCTCTCCGGTTTCTGTTTCTCCTGCTCCTGCTCCTTTCGTTTCCACTTCTCCTGTTCCTGGTGCTGCTCCGACTTCTGCTGTATTTACTCTTGCTCCTTCTCTTTCGGCTTCTGCCCCTGTGTTTCGAGTTATTTCCAGTGTCGATTGACAGAATATGTTGAAATTCCATGTCAATGTTCATCTTGTTTTCTCGACTTGTTCCTTTTTGAATCATTTCTCGTATTTCTTTGTTGCCCTTATCGATCTCGTGCCTCTGCCCTACCTCCACGGTTTTTGCATCAGCCATCTTTTTACTGGAGGCATAATTCATTTCTCGAATCCTAGGGTCTCCTTGGTTTTCTTGAGTGCGCGTAACGAAGGTAGTCTCTCCACTATCTGTCAGTTTACTCTGAGCGCTCTTAAATCCCCTTTGCCCTTCCATCAAGTTTACACCAATCTCTCCAGCATAGTCCCCAATCGAAATGCCTCCCAACACTCTTATGCCCTTGGTTTCCTCAATGATGTTCTGCTCGAGCGGTTCTGCCCCTACTACCACGGTTTTTACACCTATCATTTTTTCACTGATAGGATCATTTGTTTCTTGATTCCTGGTGCCCCACTCTCCTTCCCGTCTTCAAGTAACGCAGTTTCTCTCCTCACTACCTATTATTTTGCCCTCAAGGTTCTTAGATTTTCTTCACCTCGCCATCAATTTCATACTATTCGGTGTCGCATAGTCTCTAATCAAGATAACATTCAACACCCTCATCCTTTCAGTCTTTCCGTTGGCGTTGAGGCTCTGCCCTACTTCTGTACTATTTGTATCTGTCATATTCATAATGGTGTAGTCGTTTGTTACTGGAAAATTTGCATTTCCATCTAAAATGGTAAAATATCACTAAGGACGTGAAAAATCAAGTGAAGCGAGGGCACCAAATTCTCATTGAGATTGCCTTATCCACGACCGTAATGAATAAAACATTTTTTGTGTCGAGCGTGTTAGAAAAACGCATTTTGTTAGCACCTCAAGACAAGAATGCATAAAGTACCATCAATTGCCATACTGTTGATCGTACGCGTATATACACGTACGCGTGATTGTGTGTATGTGGGGGGGGGGCTGCGATGGGTATATGTGTGATTAAGAGTATATGAGTGTGTGACTGTGACTGTGACTGTGACTGTGACTCACCAGTCTTTTTGAGATATTCAATTTTGACCTGTTGCACGATTTCATCGGTGCCTGATTCTTCATTGAGTTCAGTCGTGACTGTTTCATTTAACATAATATTTCGGGATGAATCGTTAGGCTGATCTGAACTTTTTTAGGTTTTACACCAGCAGCTCTATTGACTTGGGTACATAGTTGAGCCATAGAGCGGTTAGACTGTTTCGAGCTCATCATTTCTCTTGAACTCACGTTACTGTTGACCGCGTCTACAATAAGATCGAGTACTTAGCCACCTGTCGCAGAAGATCGTTAATATATTTGCTATTGAACCGATAGGATGCTTCGAACTTACACTTCACAGCATAGAAAATTTTTCGTGGAATCCGCTCCTTCCCACCGTTGCCTTGTGCCGTTTTACCGATTAAATCTTCACCCATTCCATCAATTTCCGAGCGAGACAGCTAGGCTTGTGCAAATTATCCACAACGATTCTCGCAAATTTGCTCCGCCATACGAAAATATCAGTGCCTGGATAAATCTCGATCTGTAAAGGAATCTCAAGATATTATTATTCTTACTAGTATGGAGTTGATTCTTTCCATATACATCAGGTCCACGTCTGCGTGCTGGAAGAAGCAATGGACGGTCCGGTTCGATTTCTTCCTTGTCATGTTGTCGTTTCCTTTCATTCCTCGGGTGGATTCTCATTCTTCTGGTTAATTTTTCGCTTATCTGTTCAGCATCGCTTTCGTCATTGGCTTCCCCGACTTCAGATGGTTTTGACAGTTCTTCCATCCGTTTTTTCCTCGAAACTGTCGTGTGTTTCTCAGTTCTTTTTTCTGTCCCTCTGTTTCGTCCTTCATGGCCAGGCTTCCCTCCAACTGATAGTTGCTACGGTTCCAGCTACTTCCATATGTTCATTTCTCTTGTGACAGTCCTTCGATATTGTTGATGAGCGTTCTTTTTATCTCTATTATTTCCTGTTTCTTTAGTTTCAATGTATACAACCACCTCTTCTTCTCCAGACTCCATTGTCCTCCCTAGGATATTTTCATTCTCTGCATTATCCTCAGATGGCTTAGCATCCGTATCAATGATCGGAGTGTCATCATCATCTTCATCATCAGACGATTGCATTGGACATGGTTCATCTGATAACGATAGATCTAGAGGGCGTTTGGTAATTTTGCATGGTCGCCCTCTTTTCCTTCACATTTCCCTTTGATCTTCCCTCTGTGATCCGTGCTCAGGTCCTTCGTGAGTATGATGCTAGTTAGTTCGTCCTCCCAGAGGACTAATGAGAAATCTGGTTCATCTCCCACCATGACAAAAGCTGAAAAATCGAATGATTGCTTTAACAAAATTCTGTTTCATTTCCCTCGTATCTAGATTCCAGGAATGTTCGCTAACTAGATACTTTTGACAAAGTACTCAAGCTTTACAGGCAGTACCGTATCAGTAGCAGTAGCCGAACACTTGAAATATTTATCACCTTCCAAGACCGATGCGTATTATGGATCATTTAAACCTTATGTGCATTGTTTCCTTTCCTCCCCATCGTCAATTCAATCGTCCGAGTTGATGCTAGATTAAACTCGCGGAGCAACAAGATGAGACAGAAAAAGATGAACAAATATCATCTCATTCCATTATTTGATAACAAAATGACTGATAATAATAACGTACGATGTATCAAAGGTTTGAAATTTTATTCCTCCCTCCCCCTTATGATTGCCCATTTTATGTCCCAGCGTATAGCGGGGGCAAATGATAGCAAAGATACCATAATAATGGTACGGTTGATACCGCTGTATGGAATCTATTGCTCAACCGTAGTTTCAAAAAACTTGTTCAAGATGTCCAAAATTCTTTCGATTTTGTTTGCGAATGAAAGCTGTAGAGACTTCACAATTTCGATTTTGAGTTTTCCTCAGCAAATAAATCAGAATGTTCAAAAAAAAGTCGAGAAATCATCATCTGCGAAATGTTCTCAGCAAAATGTGGACGAAAAATTTCAGCGGAAACATTTCTTAAATCTAAAAAAAGTTAAGTAGTCGACTCTTGGCGAAAGGCCCATAAAACAATTGAAAAATTTTAATTTTTTATATTTACGACTTGTTTCCATAAATCACTTACGAACATTCAATTTCCTACTCTCAGAATAATTTTTTCCAAATTGTGACAAATTCCTCCATAGGAATAACTTTACCTGGAATTGATCACATATCAACGACAATAACATTCCCAAAAATTGGAACAATTCCAATTGTTGATCTATAGGAGGATAATATTGAAGAAGATAATAGTTTTCTGTAAAATCCGACTTGCGAAGCTATGAGTTTTTTTCCAAATTTCCCTCACGCAATTCATTTGACTAACCGAATTGATGAAAAATTGTTTTTTCGTAGGCAATAAGAAACAAAAACGAAAATTTCTTCCTTATAAGAATGGTTCCAATCTTTTATGGGAAGAAAATTTTTTTTATAGAAATTTCATATGTGTGGGAAGCCCAACAAAAGAGAATTGTCAAATACAACGGTCTGTTTTGCCATAAATATTGATTTTACCCGGTTGGCTCCTATTTCGTACAGAAAATGAGAGTGAGGTTAGACTGCCCTCAGATACCATCATTATCTCGCAGAAAAAGAGGTAAGTGTAATGGAAGGGCATTCTCATGCAAAACTCATTTCGTTACAATATTGAGAGTTCAGTTAGAATATACTCTGATCCAACTCTCAGTTTTCGAAAAAGGTCAAGAGCTGAATCAGGAACACCTCTGATTCCGCACATGAAAATTTCCTATTGATCTGGCCATAGACATGTCAATAGATTTGGCCATGGCCAGTCTATTGGAATTTAAGAACTTTTCTCATGGACATGACCTTGGACTTGTGGTCTATGGACCTAGCCATGTTTTTTTTTCTGTTAATTTTCCTGTTTCCTTTCCATAGACTTCGTCTATGGAGAAATTAATTAACTCGCGTCCATGGACTTTCTTCTATTCAATTTAAGACCAATTCTATGAACAATGAACTCAAGTCCATGGACAAACCGAAATCTATATGCGCTTTAACAATGATTTTGCCATGAATTTTATGGGCAAATGCTCATGTCCATAAAAAAAGTTCTTAAATTTCCATGGAATGGCCATGGGAAAATCTATGGAAATATTTATGGCCGAGTCCATGGACCGTCCATAGGAAATTTTTATACGTGTCTATTCTGATCCATAAAAAGTGAAGAGTTAGATGAAAGTTGCATTCTCAGCCGTCTCCTTTTTCATCAATAAATTGAAAGTTAGGTTAGAGATACCAGCTGTTATTGCATTCTCATTTCACTCTGACTCTCAGTCTCAAGGTCAGTCTGATTCTACGCTTCCTTTCCACTAGTGATGCGAGAACATTTTCAGATGCATCACTGACCTGTCATGGGACCTGTCAGTGGAGGTCATGTTACCGATAGAAATGCAACTAACTCGTATCAGATGACGAAAACATGACCAGCTTACCATTTGACTGTCACGTTTCATCTAAATAGTAATTGTGTGTGAAATTTCTAAGTTCTGCATTCTAGCAGTTTGATAGCGCCACTGACGGTGAGGAAAGAAACTACATACATCCATTAAATTGACGCGGCGAGTTTTAGAGTTAGTTTTGTGCTAAAAAAATCACTAAAGGTCACCTTACAACTAAATGGTTGAAATAGACATTATCAATTCAAATTTGATATCTCTCTGATGAATAGAAAATGATAGCGCTACCGTTACAACTAAATTCTTGACATGGACGTTTCATATCTCCAAGAATTTCCTAACCGAACTTGACCCTGACCGTCATGTTACAACTCAGTAGTTGCCGAATCTATGACAATCACCACTGTGACCATAATTTTGACCGATGAAGATCTGACGTCACATGACTCTCAAATTTTCCTGACCTGACGAATTTTGGAACCTCACGCAATTTTGCATCTCTACTTGCCACTCACTCTGACTCGTCAGGAATGCAACCAGATGTTCTTTATAAGAAAACATACACTTCACGATTTTTCGCCCATAACTGATTGAGAGTGGATCAATGTCCAATAAAGAAATATGAAAAGTGACCTGTCGGATGCTAAAAATCTAATCACTGCAAATTTCTTCGTTTCTCTGAACTTTTCACTCTAAATTTACCCCTCAAATTTTTCTGATGGAATTCCGCAGGGGTAAGGGAACTCTGAAAACGAAGGGATTTCCAAACGCATGAATCAGGACGTTTTTGATTGAAAATTATTCGAGATTGATTTCTTTCATTAATCCTAGTGATGGCTTCCGGTTGCTGAATTTCACTAAAACCAATAAAATGACCTAGATACAAAACGTTGAATGAAAAATTCTTTTCTGAAGGTCTAATTCCTACTCAGTTGGAATTCGATTTCATTAATGATAATGTCGAAAATTAATCGGTAATAATTAAGAAAAAAAATTTCAATAAACCCGCCGTGAAATTCTCTGCCCTCGGACATATGTAGTTCACCTCTGAGTTACAATTCGATTCATCAGCACGTATAAAAATTTTCATGACAATTGCCATGGCGATTGCCATGCAAATCCTTATACATGAGTGGCTTGAATAATTTCCGAATGTCTCTGAAATAAGCGAATCCCAAAGGAAATATCAGTAGACCTATTTTGTAGATTGAAAAAATTATTTGTAAACGAACGTCGCTTGGTATTGTCACCTACTATCATTCGTTATAGAGATAATTGCATGAGTAGCAATATGGACAATGCAATATGGAATCATGTCTGGAATTGTGAACAGCGGAATCAGGAATTCTCGTTCGAATTATTTCAGGAATATCTGTGAAGTCAGAAAATTGGTTTAAGAAAACGTAATGAGACATCTGTTGCATTTTCATAACGTATAGAAAGCCGTTTGACATTTTTTGATCCATCAACTAGTTTCATGACATTTTTCGAGGAATATTCATTACCTGAATTTTCGATGTACCTTGCTAATTTGGTGTTTATCCTCCACAATCTTATCCTGAACATTCATTTAACCATGAAAATTTGAGATATTTGCTCATTGATAACCATTCACAAAAATGGGCCCCTCACTCATTTCTTATAAATTTTAGTATTGTCTGAATCAGTCCCTTGATGGAAGAGCCCTTCAAAAATTCATTGGAAAATAAAACACAGTTATAATTTATTGCAAAGGATCAGACACAGGAAGCTTCAAGAAAATCAAGGTTACACACGCACACAGAATTTTTCATCGCTCATCTAACATTGATTCTCCGATTGATCATTACCCTAATAGAAATTTTGATGGTTAGCTTCACGAAAAGCGTTGGAATTTTTTTATTACTGAAGACACAATATTTCTTCATTTCTTCACATACTCTTTGTTGTTACAGTGGCCATAATTTCAGTATATTTGACAAAATTTCCCGAGAATGACACTACGCTTTTTTTAATATGTTCTCCTACTATATCTATTATTGAGATAATTATTTTTTTGTCATGATGCTGATGCAGTTTGATACTCTCGCTGCCAAATTCTGCGTGCGCAGGGCCTAATAAGCGCTTCTGACGCTCTGAATCAAGTAAGCGGGTAAATACCTTCCCGACCCTGTTTCTTATGTGCATCAGCTTAGGAAGCATGAATGACAGGGGATGAGAAACGTGAAATTCATTCTGTTTTGACGAAAAAATTTATTTACGAAGAACTGCGAATGGCTACCTCGTTATGTCATTCGGTCTAATCGAAGGGATGTTATTGCAAAGACTTCCCGAAAGAATCGGACCTTTAGGGTAGGTATTCCACTAAAATTCGGGAATGAAAAACATGAAATTTGATATTTTGTATCGAAAAAAACTTTATTTATAAAGAACTACTTGTTGCTACATCGTTTTCTAGTTTGGTTTAGTCCGAGAGATGTTATTTCAAAGTTTACCCTAGGAATCGGACTCTTGCGCATTGTCTTTCACTCAAATTGGCGGAAGAAAAAGATGAGATTTACGTTTTGCATGTAAAAAAATATATATTTAAAAAACTATCTGTTGCTACTTTGTTTTCTAATTCCTCCTAGTTTGAGGAATGTTATTGCGAAGTCTCCCAAAAAAAATCAGACCTCTGGGGTTGGTATTCCAATCAATTTGAACCAAGAAAAAAAAAACAATGAATTTTTCTTCGTTTTTTAAATAGCGAATTTCAGGTTTTTTATCCCCCAATTTTGATGGAATACCTACCTCAGAGGTCCAATTTTTTGGGAAGAATTGCAATAACATCTCTCCCAATAGACCGAATGAGAACACAAGACAGCAATAAGTAGTTCTCCATAAACAAATCGTTTTTCTTTCAAAAACATAGCGAATTTCATTCTTTTATCCACAAATTCTGGTGAATTACCTATCTCAGAGTTCCACTTCTTCGGAGAGACTTAATGAGAAAACAAGGTAGAAACTAGTAGTTTCTTATAAAGAGAAATTTTCCATAATAAATTGCGAATCTTCCGTTTTTCAGCCCTCTATTTCGGTTAAATAACTACCTCAGAATTCCGGTTTCTTGAAGAGGCTTCGCAATGAAATTCCTCCGAACAGACCAAATGAGAAAGATGAGGAAGCAAGAAGTCGTTCTTCATCAATGAATTTTTTCCCTAAAAAATAGCGAATTTCACGTTTTTCCTCCTCCAATTTTGGTGAAGTACCTACCAGGGGTACGATTTTCTGGGAAGGGTTCTCCAATAGCATCCCTCCAACTAGACCAAACGAGAAATCGAGGTAGCAGTTAGTAGTTGTTTGTAAATAATTTTTTATCAATGAAAATGGCAAATTTTACGTTTTTCATGTCCCAAAGTTTCGATCTTTCAGGGGGACTTTGCAATAATATCTCTCCAAACAGACCGAATGAGAAAACGAAGTAGCAACGAGTACTTTTGGCCAAATAATTTTTTTTCCGGAAAAATATTTCAATGTTCGGTTTTTCACACCTTTACCTCATTGAAAAACTGCCTGAATATCCCTGTTTATTACAATGTTCTGATCAGAATCAAAGACTGTCGAAACAAAACCACTTCAGCACAACTGACGTAATTTTTCAGTTTCGAAATTCTCAATATATTCTAATTTTCAGTTTTCCAATTCTTAGAATTTTTGAAATTTTGACAATTTTGACAATTTTACCACAGTGATTTTTCTAACATCAGAGCTCTGGAACATCAGAAACTCTGGCTTCTTTCCAAAAAGCTAGAGTTGTGGTGAATAAACTACTCTGGCATTGGTTTAAGAAGCTGAAGAGAGTATGGGCAGATATTTTGAAAACCAGGTTCGTGAATTTCAAACGAATTCACCATTCTTTCTGTCCGAAATATCCTCAATACTCTCTCCTCAACTTGACAAGCTGTTGAAGTATTCTGGATAGGAATTATGGTGAATTAGTTGAAAATTCACTAACCTGGTTGAAAATCTCCAACAATGTTCTCTCCAGCTTGTCAAGTTGAAAAGAGAGTCATTGGGGGAGATTTTGGCTAAAGACTATAGTGTAAAGTTGAATTTTTATAAGAATTATTTAAGAATTATTATTATTATTACATTGAATTGAAATACCTTTTCAGACTCGTCGCTATACGAATCTCAATCTTCATTTCCACTAAACTCGTTCAGTCGAAGTGATGGTCTCCATTTTCTGTGCTTGTTTAAAAACAAAAACCTATCCCTGCCCTAAGCAACGACAAACAATCCATTCTCAACAAATCCACCTTATTTATCAAAAGTGAATTTGTCGAGAATCATTTTGATTTTTGGGCTCGTTCAAGTGAAGAATATATTTTCATTTTCAATAGAGATACAGATCAATTAATTGGAACGGTAAACTGAACGGGATTTGAGGGAATAAACATTGAGATTTGTATAACGACGACCCTGAAAAGGTATTTTAATTCCAAATAACGTCAATCATAATTCTAACCTGAACACAATTGTTGCAATTAAGAAACTAATTTTTTTTCTCCTAGGATTTCTTTTATAAAGCCCGAGATAGGGAATTTGACTTGGTCGAAGACAACACGGGATCCAGTCTGAAGTGACCAGATAGAAGCAGCAAGGATCGGCGTAAAAAAAAGGTAGAATAATTCTTTGCTGCAATTAATTTTTATGTATGTCTTCAAAGAAAAAAGCACTTTAGACTGGACTTTTCGTCCGAAATCTCTCGCAATTACTCTCTCCTCAAGTTGCCAAGCTGAAGAGAGCAATGTAGGACATTTCAGATACCAGGTTCGTGAACTTTCAACAAATTCACTATTCGTTCACTCCAGAATGGCCCCGAATACTTGATCCCGCTTGTGAAGTTGAGAAGGGAGTATTCCAAACCATTCTGGACAGAAACAAGGGTGACTTCGTTTGAAATTCACGAAGACGGTACCCAAAAAGTTCGCTCATACTCTCTTCAGCATGTTAAGTCAGAACCAAAGTTGTTTTTTCTCTACAACTCTGCCTTTTGGAACAAACCATAACCAAAGTGACTTTTTCCTCACCGACTCGGATGTGTGAAAATCACTGACACAATTTTGAAATTGTCAAAATTTTCAGAAGTTTCATAGTTTTTTCAACTGTCAAAATTTTTTAATGATTGCTATTTCCAAAATTTCTAAACTCAAAAAAATTTCAAAATTTTTCAAAATTCATAGTTTAAAAAAAAAATAACTTTGACTTCTTGAAACAAGTCAGAACCAGAGTGGATTATTTCACACCATCTCTGACCTGAAAAAATCACTATGTCAAAATTGACAGAAGTTTTAACAATTTCGAAATTTTCAAATTCATGAAATTGCAAAAATTTTCAAAATTTTTAAAACTCAAAATTTCTCGAGATTTGCCAATTTTGATCAATTTCAACATTTTCTATATCCTTAAAATTTGCAAAATTTTCCAATTTCTGAAACTTTTGAAAATTTTCGTTATTTTTCACATGTTTCGAATTTTCAGAATTTCAAAGTGAAATTTTGAAACCAGAGCCACAGTGCTTTTTCATTTTAACTCTGTCTTTTTGAGAGCAGGATATTGTCACAAATAGTGCATAAATGATTCACTAAACGTGTTCACTAATCAAAACATCGTTATGCATGAATCATGCACAACTGTGTATCTGTTTTGCACAGTGGACCCTGACGGACCTCAGCGAGAGTCGAGCGAGAGGAAAGTGAGAGTGGCCGTAATAGGCGATAGAATACACGGATATGACGAAATAAATTTTTTCATCATTGTTTATTGCTAATATAGCAATAAAATAATGAAAAAAATTGAATTTTTCTAATCGTTAATTCAGATTCCACTGTTGACGTCACTCTCGACTTTTTCGCAGAGGGTGAGAGTGGTTTTGTTATTTATGGAAAATCAATTGTTAATCATTTTTTCATCATTGTTTATTGCTAATGTAGCAATAAAATGATTTTAAAAAAATGATTTTTTTTTTTTCGCATTTTTTTAATCGACAATTCAGATCGTACTGTCGACGTCACTCTCGCTCCACTCTCGACCTTTTCGCAGAGGGCGAGAGTGGTTTTGTCATTTATGGTGAGACAGGGTTTTAAAAGACCAAGTGAGTACCACCCTCGACATCTTGCGGTAAGGATTAAAGACAGTAGATCGAACGGGACAAGGGCGCATGCGCCAAACTATTGATTTTTAGGACAGAAACCACGCGGCTTCGCAACAAGTGACGCCAAAGCACTCGTTGTTCGTACGTTATCACAGAACCCTCATTGTCTTTTCAATACTTGCATTGTTTTAATTTTGTTGAGATCAATTACCATTAGTCAAATTATTAAATTCGCTGGATCAAATTATTAATCAATTGTTGTGGTCATTTTACTGGAAATAATCGGCTCAAACATAGAATTAGGAGAATGTCCATCAATTAATTGTCAAGCGTTATTCTCAACTGTTGAGTACTCATCAAAATTCAATAAATACACACTGGATCAATCTGTAAGTAAAATTGTAGTCATTCATCTTCTTAACTCTGCAATTTCCCTTTCTTGGGTCTCCCAGATCGAACCTATTCTCTTGCTTCCTTTTGAAATTTATTTTGCATCAATTAACGCACGTTGGACTGTTCAAACTTATTGAAAGGTTTGTTAGTTTCCCGAAAACTAATTGGCGTCCGACATTCTATCACTTTTGTCCATAGAGTCCGAGCAGCCATTGACCCAGGCCGCCCTCGGTGAAGGCTTCGTCTTATATTGATTCATTTTCTCTATTTTAAAATTTATTTTCAGAGCAAAATTATAAATCGATCGAATTCTACTTATTAATTAT
>JABSMS010009768.1:0-13845 GCA_018902275.1 Aleiodes sp. PSUC_FEM 10030003
AAAAACTCAAAAACCAGCTGAAAGGTGAGCTCATTTCCCATCGATTTACGTAGTTCAAAATTTTTTTAATCGATTTTTCAAGTAGATATAGAGCGAAAACTGGTTTTCAGAAAATGACCTATAAAAAATTGAAAAATCGATTGAAAAAAATTTGAACTACGTAAATCGATGGGAAATGAGCTCACCTATCAGCTGGTTTTTGAGTTTTTGCGCTACGACTAATAGAACCGGAGATATTCCCAATAAAGTGATTTTTTTAGATTTTGGAAGGGGGACCCCTTCAAATCTTGACCAAAAAACCCGAATTTTCTAAAATATCAAAAAAATTAATTTTTACACATGATTTGCACTTGAAATTTCCTCAGCTTTCCAATGGAATCATCAGAAAAACTCTATCTCGAATCGTTCAATTCGAGTGTCCATTTTACCCCACCTTCCCCTATTATATTGATTTTTTTCATCTAATAAGTTACAATTCGAAAATTAATTAATAACAGCTATCTATGATTCTGTAAGGGTATTGGCGACGAGTACGAAGCATGGATTTGTTCAGTTCATTGAATCAACAACTGTTGCAGAAGTTTTAGCCAGCGAAGGCTCTATATTAAGTTTTTTTAGGAAGCATCATCCATCTGAGACTGGCCCGTACGGAATAGCATCAGAAGTTATGGACACATACGTTAGGAGTTGTGGTAATGTTCTCAAAGATCATTTATTTGTTTTGTTGAAGAATACTATTTGGTAAATTGTTTCACTCATCATATGTTGCCTTTTCAGCTGGTTATTGTATTATTACATATGTCTTGGGCGTTGGTGATCGCCATTTAGATAATTTACTGTTGACGACCTCAGGTAAATTATTACATTCTACATTACAATTATTTTTGAATTATTTTTTCTATTGAAATGTGATAAATTTTGGCACTATTATGATTTTTTTTTTTTTCTTATTTTCCTCTCACTCTTCCTCAGGTAAATTATTCCATATAGATTTTGGCTATATTTTGGGAAGGGATCCGAAGCCCCTTCCGCCTCCAATGAAACTCAGCAAAGAAATGGTTGAAGCAATGGGAGGTGTTAACTCAGAACATTATCATGAATTCAGAAAACAATGTTACACGGCCTTCCTCCATCTTCGGAGGCATGCAAATCTCATGCTGAATTTATTTTCTCTCATGGTGGATGCCAGTGTCCCTGATATTGCTTTGGAACCCGACAAGGCAGTGAAAAAAGTTCAAGACAAATTACGCTTGGATTTAAGTGATGAAGAAGCTGTTCATTATGTTCAGAATCTTTTAGACCTATCAGTTACTGCAGTTATGGCTGCATTAGTCGAACAACTCCACAAATTTGCACAATACTGGAGGAAATAGTTTTTTTTTCATAATACTCTAATCCGAGTTAAAGTTATTAACAAGACTGTGTAATTCCGAACTTACTAATAGGTAGTGTTTACAATTATACACTCTTGTCAAGTACCGACAAGTAATAGGATAATATTTTCGAATATGTTTCATTATTTCAATATTAAAGTATTCAATTTAAAAATGAATTCATCGTATTCAATACATACCTTTCTTTTCCCATCATTCATCAAATTTTTTTGATACCCTATATGTAAAAAGAAAAGGAACGTAAGTATTCTTAGTGATTTTTGAAACGTATCTTTCGATTATTTTTCCTCCTTGAATGATTAAAAAGCCATTTATATTTACTAATAATTTCCAATATGGAGAAAATTGCAACTAACTAAACAATTAGGTTCCTTATATGTAATATATATGAAGAAGAAATGGCAACATACATGTTATTATTTACGTAAATATTCGTGGATTTATTTATTTTTTCATTTTTTTTTCACGTCTTAGTTACATGTGTTTCGCTTCATGGTGTACAATGTAGAAATTAATGAATTCTTCCTATTAATCGTGAGTGAAGATTATCTTGATTATTCGTAAGGTGATATTAGTATTGTTTCCTTAAAAAAATTCCCATGCTCTGAATCTAGCCTAAATTTCACGTTGATATTAAAGAAGAAGAAAGAAATAAAAATAAAAATATAACAATATTGAAAAGGAAAAAAAAAATTATTCATCAATTTTTAAGGCTTGCTTCGTTTCATTAATTGATCATTATTTTCAAAACTATTTTGTGTAATAATTTAAAAAATTTTTTTTTTCCTCTATCTCACATCTTTGAATCCTTAACAGTAACATAATATTTACATACTTGACCATGATTAACAATGTCACAAAGAAACGAAAAATAATATTTTTTTTTTTTTTCTTTTTTTGATGCTATAATGATAATAATTGCAATTATATTTTCCATTTTTAATTTTCAGAAACATGAAGAGTCCGTCAAGTATTGTAAATTATTAGTGGCTCATAAGAATGAAAAAAATTCCATTTAATTATTTATTCATTTATGTTTCACTGCTTAATAGTAAAATTCAATAGGTTATTATCAAATAAATGTGTTGTTATCAGTCACTTGGGTATATTCGTAAAAATCCTCCGCGTTTAAGTTTTAGTCAGCTCGTTTTTGAGTAAAAGAAACAAGTTATGTTTTGAATAAATTTTCCAACCTCTTGAAAGACCTTCCAAGCCTCTTGCGTATTAAAAATAATTTATAATCCTCACCCTCATTATACTACATCATCTAACATCCAAATATTATACGAGAAAAAAAAAGAAAGGAAAAAGAAAAAAGTATCATCAAAATCATGTAGTGGGATATTTTATATTTCATCACAAATAAATTTTAATATATTTTATTCATTCTTCTCTATCATTACTAAACAAATTAAACACTAAATATATTAATGTTCACAAGAGCCTCAATACGTTCGCTCAAAGTTTATGAAAATCATGAAATAATGCCTCTCGCATTAAAAAATTCTACAGGGAAAGGAAGAGATTCCCAAATTATTCCCACTTTAAAAGAATTAATTCCTCATCGCTTATTCAGATATTGCATTTGTCAGTATAGAAATTTTCTGAAATGTATATCTATATATCTATTTGTTCTTTTTCCTTTTTTCAATTCATTTATTTTCCTACCTTTGAGTTTCGAATAGACTGAAGTGACGAATGAATCAAAGTCACTGACAAAACATTCATTTGATTTTTTTTTTGAATATCACTTTTTTCTCGTTTTATGGTTTTCATTTCAGTAATGATGAAGAATAAGAGTTCAGCAATGAGAAACAAAATTTACACTATTTCTATGTTAAACTGAGTTTCCAAAGTTTTTCCACACCCAATATAGATTTCTTTTTCTAGAATACATTCTTTTTTTTCTTCATTTTTTTTATAATATATAAATTTTGAGAATCAAATCCCATCGATTCGATCCTCTAAACACTTTATGCTTTCAACTTGTCTTCAGTATTTTTTTTTTATTCCTCACTATTGACATTTAAATTTCTTTCGTCCAATTTTTCATTTTATATGTACACTTTAACCATATGTTGTATTTAATTATTCATCCCCCAATATATGAATACTTGACACTCAATTTAGCCATTTCAGAAACACGTTGAGGAAAGAAAAATGAAAGGAAAAAGAATAAGGAAAAAAAAAAAAAAGTGTATGTATATTTTAATGATGGATTATTGGTGGTATTCATTACCTCTCAGCTGGTTTATTAGTAGCTGGTATAGAGCTCTCCACTAAATCATGTCTTTCAATTGGAGAATTTTGTAGAGTGTAATCCGCTGGATATCTCTCTGTATAAGTCGGTGTTGCCTCTCCTTGCGGCCTCAAACTTATTTCATCAGAAGTCTCCTGATAAAAACTCTGAGATGCAGGCTCAGTATTGCCAGAAGATTGATCTGAGGATTGATCTGTTCTTTCCGAAGTTTGTTGAGTAGAATAATAGCTTTGGCTAGCTTCAGTTTCAGGAGGGGCATCATAATAACTTGGGGAGGCCTTCTGGCTCGTGTAACTCGGACTTGGATTTTCTGGTACTAAATAACTCTGGCTTGGTTCTGATGTTACTTCTTCAGTAGTAGTAGTTGTATAGTAGCTAGAAGATTCATTCCTCTGATTTGTACTCTCACTGACGAAGTTCTGTGAAGAATTTTCTTCCAATCCAGGCATAGAAATTGGATCTTCGTAAGATGTAGAAACATTCTGTTCAACAATAATTTGATCCTCATAGCTAGATGTAGGGAGAGCGACATCAACATGCATGGAGGAGCTACTATCGGGATTCAAATTATATGATGATGTAGGTATTTCGGGGACTCCATTATCATGTATACTAGTGTGCTCAGTGTTAACAGAAGTGTCGGGTATTACACTTGAAGTTGCAATATTAATTTCTTCACATGGTGGAATTTCATAGCTCGATGTACTAATAGCGCTTTCCTGATCTTGATCTCGTTCTTGATTCTCTGGAGTCTCTGGAACGTAAGATGAGCTTGCAGTTTCATCTTCATTAAATCCAGTGTTAGTTGATGAGAATGTTGAAGTACCAATTCCTTCATTTCCAATATCATTTGATTGGGAAGGGATATTTCCCTCTTGACTAATTTCCCCATCAGTCTCCAAAGTTTCTCCCAAATTATCGTGTATTTTTCCAACTTCGTAGCTCTGTGTTGGAAAACTCGTGTCATCATTTGTAGGTGACATTCTTTCTTCTTCTGACTGAATAACTTGATTGAATGATTGTGTTGGTGCATTTGTGTTATCATTTGAATTCTCATATGTTGATTGTGAAATTGTGACACAAGATTGGGATGCTGTTTCAGTATCTTCAAAGGATTGGGAGGGAGGCTCTCCTGTACAAATTTTATCATTTACTTTAATTCCATCGACATCCACATTTTTGTATGTCATTGATTGCGTAGCTTCTTCAGAAGTATCTGATGTTGATGATGTTGACTGAGAAATTACTCCGTCAGTATTAATTGATGGAATATCAAATTTTTCATATGATTGGGATGGCGTCTCATCTTGGGCTATTTCTTGAATTTTTTCCATCTCAATTTCATTAGTTTCATTATCTATTGGATTAATAATTCCATAGTTTGTATCAATAGATTCGGAGATTGGTTGATTTGAGGATTGAACCGTTTCTTTACTTTCATCCTCTATACAGTGACGGATGTCAGAGTCAATTTTAGAATCCGTTTGCATGAGCTCAGTTGGATTTCTTAATGTTTCAATTTGTGCTTTCTCAAAATTGTCTCTACCAATTGATTCAGCTTCAGTAGATTCAGGATTAGTCTCGAATACATTTGCCGAGGACTCAACAACTTCAATGTTTGACCCTGTAGATATACAAGGATGCTTCTCAGATGACATACAAGTTGGAATAATTACCTCAGAATTCGTTGAGATTTCGTCAATTTCATTTGAAGAATCCTCCGTTTCAGTATCAAAAATTTCCATTTTCTCTTCCTTCTTTTGCTTTTTTTTCTTCTGCTGTTGCTGCATGCACTGCTCCTCGTCTTTCTTTTCCTTCTTCTCTTCCTCCTCCTCTTGCAGAAATACAGGCATATCTCGAATAATCTCTTGATTTATCATTGATGGCGACGACGGCGATTGAATTTCATGATTCGTTTTCGAGACTACTTCTTCATTCGGATTTCTGTCAGAAATTTCAATTCCAGATTCAGAAATATTATCTGATAATTTTTCGTCATTTGACTGAGAAGCTGAAAGTTTTGATTGGAATTCAACATTATCTACATAAGGATCATCAATGATAGGCATTGATGGTGTTGTTTGGATTTTTTCACTTTCAATGATAACATTATTATCAGATACAGGAACTCCATACGAAACTTTTGAGCCTGATGGCTCTGATGTAACTGTCAAACTTGCATTTTCACATTGTCCTCGGATAATATTATTTTCGTCTAAATCTGGAATAACTAAATACTGGCTGCTAATTGCTTGACTCTTTGTTATTTCCATCGAAGTTTCTGATGTTTCCATAATCTCACCGATGTCAGGCATAGAGTTTCCGGGTAGTCGATTGTCGGCCTTTACGTCTGCTACTGCTTCTGGCTGCTCTGTTTTTGATGAGTTTACATCTGAAGTTGAAATGTACGAAATATTTGAGTTTGTCATAGTTATTGGTAATTCTAATGACGATGGAATATTAGATACTGATGTTGTATTTGTTTCTAACTGCATTGCAACACTGCTTGGTACTTCCAATGGTGTCATAATTGGTTGATTTAATGTTAGAGATGTCTCAAGTACAGATGGCGAAGAGATTGGCTCTGTTGATGGAATTAATGTACTTTGTAAAATAGTCTGAGTATCCAAGTTTGTTTGAGTGAGTCCAGTGCTCATTACAACACTACTAGTTGATGTCTCAGGTAAGCAAATATCCTGTTGAAAGTCAGTATTAGCTAATGCTGCTGCCAAAATATCTTGATTTGACGATTGATAACCGGTGCTTCCAACTTGAGGTGAATCACTAGTATTATTAATTGCCAGAGCTGAGCAACCACTCACTGAATTATTATCAAATTGTAGAACGATATTGTCTAGCGTACCAGATGGATCTAGGGAGCTCGGATCAATATAGAGGGTTCTAGAGCCATCGGCATTTGATGTTGTACCTTCCAGAGACATGAGGGTATTATTATCGAGCGGTTGAATTTGTCCTTGGTCATCAATTGTTACTAGTACATATGTTTGAGTACCATCAGCACTCTCAGTGGGTAAGGCCATTATTTGGGGTTGGGCTGTTTGATTACCAACTTTTTCCTCCTCAATTCTTGCTAAATTATCTTCAGTTAATGAATCTAATTTACTTATCGTCGGCTCAGTTATTTTATCACTCGATTTCATTAAAATTCCTTCAATATTATCACTTTTCTTTTCATTATCCAATTGTACTGATTCCGGCGATATACCAACAGAAGATGATTGAATTGAACAAGCAGATGACTGAGCAACTGTAGCTAATAAATGTTTTTGGATATTTTTATTAGCACTGGTTTGACCTCTAATAACTCTATTAGATCCAATTGCAGTGCTCACTGTTGCTTTCTGATTACTTTGTGTAGGAGTTTTCATAATACTTGTCATAATAGCCGTTGTAGTTGGAATTGAAGATTTTTGTGATGAACCACCACCACCACTACTACTACTAAAACTAGCACTACCTTCTTCCACGCTCGTCTGTTGGACCATTTTTTGTACAATAATTTTTTGTTTACTTTGTTTAATTTTTGGAGATGATAATGACGTGGCTTTTGATTTTTGTAATGTTTGATGTTGAGTAAATGTTTGCAATGATTTATTTTGCTGGACTGATGTAGTAGGAATAAGAGAGGTAGGAATTGTGGTTGCATTGACGGTACCAGTTTGTCTTATTAATTTTTTTCCACTTGACAATATTTTCGTAGATTGTTGCTGTTGAATAGTTGGTGAATTTTGCAAGATGAAGGTACCACTTGGAGATTTTAGCGATCCAGAGATTCGCACATTAGAAGCTGGCGATGATATTGTTATTTTCTTCTGGAGTATCGGCAGTTGAATTTTCTGTTGAACCGTTTGGTACTGAAGTTTAGTTGTTGGAGTCTTGGCTGGACTTTTAGCGGCCATTGCTTTAACTTGCTGCCCTGTAAAAGGTGTCAGAACAGGTCCCTTACCAGATACCAAGCTGTGACTAGTCAGTAATGTTTTCCCAGTCAATGATGTCTGGGAAATTGGTGCTAATATAGTTTTAGTACCTCCTTGAGTTGAAATTGGAGCGTAAAATGTACCTTTATTCGTAACAATTGCTTTTTGTCCAATTATAGTTTTTCCTGATAAAGATGAGGAACTTAATTGAGTAATAACACCTCCTTTATTCAGGAGCTGTTGAGGAATGGAGCTTAAAATTGTTTTCGTACCAGCTATAGATGTCAAAATTCCTTTTGATGATAATATTCCAGTATTCATGATTTTTTGAGAATCTAATGATAATTTTGAAGTAGTTGGTGAATTTCCATCATTTTTTGATGAAATCATAGTAGATTTTGGATTGTTTAATTGAGAAAATACTTGTGCTTTAGTTCCAACAATTTTTTGTACTTTTCCACCATGTATACCTTTTTGTACACTCAGAGGCACTACTTTTTGTTGTCCTTGTTGCGGTGATGTTATAATAACAACTTTATTGCCTTGTTGAACAATTTGGGGATTACTAGTTGTAGTCGTTTTACTACACGCAGAAATTGGTATTTTTTGAGGATAGGCTGATTTACCTTGTACTGTATAACGAACCTTTTGTCCACCAGCAGTTTGTACAATTACATATTTACCCGGGGTACATTTTTGATTGGTCAAAACTGGCATAGCTTTGCTAGTCTGTTGAGTAGGGCTTTGAAATTTTAAACCCTTAACTCCACCAGTCAATGGTGGTACCAGTGTTTTTATACTCGTTATTGTTGGTTTTCCTTTTGTTTTATTAGTTTTTAATATTGCTGGAGATGCCGTTTTCTTTTTCACTGGAGTTACTTCAGAACAACTAGTCTCATTCGGTGCTGTAATAATACTCGTACTAATTGTACTTGTACTAGCACCAGTACAATGACTAGTAATGCTACTACTACTACTACTAGTAGTAGTAGTACTACTACTACTATTATTACTGCTACTATTACTAATACTACAGGGCAATTGATTTTTTGTTGCCGACGTAGTTAATGGTAAAGCAGTAGTCATTGAACATGAAACTGAAGGAATTATCGATGACATAATTACTGGCATTTGTTCAATATTATCTGGATTCAAATCTTCACTTAGGACGAAGGGAATTGAATTTATATCTAATTCCATCTCTGATAAATTTTGCGTGCCAGTAGATGACGCAATACTTATGGTATTTGTTTGAATATCTTCGAGTGCTTCTTCTGTCTTTAGAACTTGTAATTTTTTTGTTATGGATAATGGCGTTGTTTTAATTTTTACTGGAGATAACTTGGATTTACTATTTGATGTTGTTGAATCAATTTTCATGAGTTTTGGACTCGAAACACCAATGGTAGTTTCATTTTTATTTTGTGAGTTTTCATTATCCAATTTGTGTTTAGTCGGTTTAACCGGTTGTTTTTCTAATAATTTTGATTTTAAAATTTGCATTGGTTCCTTTAATGTGACATTCTCAATTATTCTGGGTTTCTCACGTTTTTTAACTGGTACTGTAACAATTGATTCTTTTGCAGTTTCATCATGTCCTTTTAATAGTTCATCATGAGTACTACTTGGTGATACTGAAAGTCCAATTTCCGAAATTAAATCGGTAGCTAATTTTTTAGATATATCCATTTCTACAGGTTTATCAGTTAAAACTGCTTCTAGACAAGCTATTTCTCTTGTCATAGAGCAACTATCTATAGCTGATTCATTCAATTTCATTGAATTATCTGTTGAAATATCCACATCTGATTTCAATATTTTATCATCACTTTTCAATAAATCAATTTCTGATTTTTCAATAATTTTCGAATTCATCTCTGATTGAAAATTCATATGAGGATTCTCAATAAATTGTGATATTTCATCAACATTTTCTGATTTATTATCATGAGTCATTGACAATAATATTTTTGATTCATCCTTTTCTGACTGCTCAATCATCTTCTCAATCACAATATTTTTCATCGCTTCTTCAACAATTGTCCCCGAATTATTTTCATCAACTTTTAATGATTTTACTTCTTCAATTATCATTTCAGGAATAGTCTCTGAGTTATTTTCAATAACATTCAATGATGCTTTGATATCATCTTCATTAATATGTTTAAAACTATCCTCAGATTTTCCAGGTAGTTCTCTTTGAGATTCATTTGCAACCAATTCACTTGAATCAATTTGGGATTGTTCAAATTTTTTTATTTGTGACTTCTTGGGTGGGAGAATACCAACTTTTTTTTTATCCTCTTCATTAATATCCTCTGATATTGCTTTATCATTAACCTTGTATAATTTAATTTCCGATTTTTCCACCTTTTCTCTCTCTGTTTCTATATCAACAGTCGACTTCAATGATTCAATTTCCCGAATTTCTATGTCATTTGTTGACAATAAATCAGTTATATGGACTGGTGAAATTACGGCACATTTTTTTTTCTGATCAATTGATTCTGTTGATATTTTAATTGGGGATTTTGGAATTGTTATAGATATACCAGCAATTTCTTCAGCAATGTCAAGTGTTTGATCTGAACATTCATATTCTTCTACTGATTTTCTTATATTCTTGCTCAGTCTTGAAGGTTTCCTACCTCTTTTTCCTTTAGCATGTTCTTTGTAAGGTTTCTCTTCAGTTTCCGATTGGCTTTCATCCGTTTTAGGCGTTCTACGATCCGGAGATGGATTATAAATATCGGATGACAAATATTTTTTATTGGGTTTTCGTTTCCTACCAGTATAGGAACGTTCGCAATCTGATTCTGATGTTTTTATATCCGTATCTTGACTGTCGGGAGTTCTAGGCAATTGTGGATCTTCAATTTTCATTAGCGAATCTTCATTGCCAATAATTTCTGTCTGAAGTGGATATTTCCTTGGTCTTCCACGGCGTTTTACTGGTTTTTCTCCAACTTGTGAGCATTGTTGGTGTTTAATTCGATGTTCAACATTCTTTTTTTCTCCCCCTGACTTTTCTTTTTTTTCATTGTCTCCTTCTAATTCTTCTTTTTGATCTTTCTCTTTTTCCTCTTGTTCTGTTTGCTGTTTCAGTGATAATTCTCCCATTATCAATGTATCTTTCATAATTCCGGTTGTTTGTTCAGAACTACCAATGATTTCATGTAATTGATTCCATCCTATTTCATCAACGATATTTTCATCACCACCAGATTCTACTTTATTTAATTGAGAAATTGATAATTTTTCTCCTTCAGATTCTATGGTTACTCTGTCAAAATTAATGTCATCAGTTTTGAGATTTTCTGATTGTTTTGTCTCTCTTGGCTGTGTTTCAATCACTGTCGGACTTGACATTGGTGATAATGTTGATTTTCTTGGTGAATACTTTGGACTAAGTGATACTCGATTTTCACTAATATTTATCACCGATGACAATTCTTCATTTATTTCAGCATTTTCATTTAATGAAGATTTCTCGTCTTCAAATTCTTGAATGAGTTTTTCTTCCTCCATTCCCTTTTCACGTTCAATTTCTAATATCTCAACAATTTCTAATTCTGTTTCTGCTACATCACGTTTTAATTTTTCCTCTTTTGAGCATTCAGTTTCAGCTGAAAGTTTCTCCACAAGCACATTAGTTTCATCAACAGTTTTCATAATTGTTTGAGATAATTTCTCATCACTATCATTATTTGAATTTTCAATTTCATTGGGGGATATTTCTGATTCATTAATTATTACTGAAGAATTTCCAATACTTTTCAAGTTCTGATCTTCATTAAGATTTTCAGATTGTTTTGTAATGATTTTTTTTCCTTCGGTTTCTTTCTCATTAGCCATGGCTTGACTCATTGTGAATTCTTTAATCAATTCCTTTTTCAGTGATGTATTTTTTTCACCAAACACTCGAGGAATTTTCCTCACAGGAGGCATAGCAGGCTCTAGTTCTTCATCTTCAAAATCGAAACATGAAAATTTTGATTTTTTATCTTGATCTTTTTCTAAGTTTGAATGTTTTCTCTCTCTTTCAAAGGTTTCCTCAATTTTATTTGATAATGATGGAGACATATTTTTGGTATCTAAATCATTGGTAGGATCAGATTCTTTTTCAGTATCAGCATTTGAAGTTTTATTTATTGAATTTTCAAAATGAATTGATAAATTTTCTGTCTCTTTCAATAATTTTTCTGTTTCTATAAGAATGTTTGTATTATTATCATCATAGTCGTCCTCCATATGTTTATTTATGCCTTTACGTAAATCCTTGGTAGGTGAACTATCAATGGAATCGGTAGCATCAGTAGATTTATTAAGATCAACGTCCATGTCATCGTCAGAGCCATCATCCCAATCAGCCAATAATTCTTTTATCTCTGGATCAGATTTTTTTTTCTTATTATTTTTTTCCACTTGTTTTTGGTGCTTTCTCTTTAGGGATTCATTCTCACGTTCGTTCTTCATCTTGGGAAGACTTTTATTTCTTCGCATATATTTCTTTTTTTGTACATCACTGCTACCACCATTGCCACTGCCAGCAGCTCCTCCACCCAGTGATCTACTTTTGGGCTGAGTGCAAGATGATCTAGATATTGGTGATTCTGTTATTCCAACACGATGGCTTTTCCTATGAGAAATTATAACGTTAACGCGGGTTGACGTAAAATTACAAAGGGGACACAAGTAAAACTGTCCATCGTTTGTATTCGCCACAGACGGATGACTGTTGCTTGGCTGGTGGCGTATCCTAATTTCGTGATCATTCTCCTTTAAAAATCGTGGATGAGTGATTATTTTACGGGTTGAATCACCTCCATAACTATGGCGCATCATTTCTCCATCTTTAATCCTTTGTTTCTTTTTTGGAAGTTTTTTCTCGCCGAAAAGTGAGGATATATCGGGTTTCTCCTCTGGACAAAATTTTTCATTACTCAGAATTTCAGGATCACCACCTGTTAATTTTTCAGCTCTCTCGACATCACCAGGAAATTTGTCCATTAAACTCGAGCCATCTTTACGTTTCGAACGATGCTTATCTAGGCCTTTTTTTATGAACTCATCCTTCTGTGTACAGTTATATTTGTATATCTGGTGTAAATTTTTCACAAACTCATACGTATTCTCTTGGAAAAATTTTACAGCAGCGATTGGTGGTTTTCTCTTGAAATCTAGTTTAAGATCTTCTGGCAAATTTTCAACACCGGTGACCTGTCCTGGCCACCAGCAGGCACCAAGCTTCACCCAAACTACGTCACCATCTAAATAATTAATTTCCGTTTGGTCACACATCTTCTCTTTTACGTTTATTATCAATATACCAGACGTAGTGTAATAATAAGTTCAATCCAATCTCTTATCACTGCTATTTTTCTCGATCGGGATATAGCACACATGGATCGCATCGAAAATTCCTAGAAGAAACAACAAAAAATCAAATAGTAATAATAAGAACAATAATAATCATTTTAAAAAATAGAAATTTTTAAGGTCCCGTTCGAAATTGCTTTCTTATCCAATATAATATAAACGGAAACGGAAATATTCTCAACGAATAATGAAAAAAAAAAAAAAAAATGAAAAAGTTTTAAACTAAATCAAGTGAAACTCTCATTTCTGTATTTTCATGCAATTTTAACTCGTTTGAGCTCTATTGAAATACTATAATATAGTGAATTCGCGGGAAAATGATACGGTACTTAATTCGGCTAATATAGACCAAAATCATATATTTTTGCATACACTTTCGTCAATATATATATACAAAAAGTATTTAAAATAATAAAAAATCAATCACATACTTTGGAGGATTCTGATGAATTATTAATAATACAAATTTTCACGACAATACTTTTTTTCTATGACAAGCAGAACAGGAAAAAAAATGAAAATATGCCTCGAAATATGGTGGCCGGTTGTTATACTCGACTGAGGAATGAATTCGTGTATCAATAGGCGTCCCCCAGGACAAATGATAATATTGTTCAAATGTATATGATAACAGCGATTTTTAAAAAAGTTTGCTATTCATTTCTTATATTGCACACACACGCTTAGCCACACGTACACGCGCGTGCGCACACAAATATTCAACCACACACCAACACAGACAAATCCATACATACACACACACACACACACACACAACACACACACGCGCGCGCGCGCGCATAAAAGCAGCAGCATACACACACGCGCACTTATATAAAAACAGTGTTTTATAACACCCAAATAATATTTCTCA
>JABSMS010009779.1:0-13845 GCA_018902275.1 Aleiodes sp. PSUC_FEM 10030003
ACTCGAATTTTCTAAAATATCAAAAAAATTAATTTTGACATATATTTTCACTAAAATTTGCTCAGCTTTCCAATGGAATCATCAGAAAATCTCTATCTCGAACCGTTCAATTCGAGTATCCATTTTACCCCACCTTCCCCTAATGTATAGAATCCCAATCATAGTATCAGATTCTAATCCTACCATATCGATGATTCATTGATTCTATTTGATATCTCCTAAGCTAACCAGTCATGTTCAAAAGTTTCTGAATTTAACGTTAAAAAGTAATGTTTCAAATATAATTATTTCGAATAATAGATCAATTATCAAGTCAATAGAAGTTTGCACGCGATACTAGAATCTTCGAGTTAAGAACAAAAAAGTGCGCAGTGATTTTTATTATTCCTGCATAATGTTGGCCAAGGTCATCTAATCACTGATCTAAGAATGTATTCTTCTTGCACAGTGGAAAAACGACTCATTACTTGAAGGCGAGGTTGCTGCCGCACATCTCTTCGGTATCCTGACGCCTTTTTAATGCATTTATAACTTTTAAAGTGAAATAGCTGTTGAGAAAGAAAGAAGGGATAGGCGGACATTCTCGACTACTTTTTCGAACAAGGTGGGGGATAGGTCTGATGGCATGCTACACTTACAGTTTCAAAGCAACCTCTGCCATGATCAGATCAGTGTCTCTTTAGTGTACGCCTCTCTTCCGCTCCAACTTGCTCACTCACACTCACTCATTCCCTCTCTCCCTTACTCTTTCTCTCTCTCTCTTTCTACGTATCTGTCTGTTCCTCCTCCTCACTCGCCCAGTCCCCGCTACTAACGCAGGATTTTTTTTTCTTCACTCTCAACATTTGTAACAATAGCGTGAATATATTTTTAATTACCAAATAAAAATTTATCATGTGAGGAAATAAACAAACTGGCAATGAAGGGATTTTGATGGAGTTCAAATAGATATTTCTGTGTTGGAATTGGGGAAATTAGAAAATGAGAAGAATGAAGATGATAAATCTTGTTTTGTGGAAAGTGATATTGAACCTTTTAATTCTCAAACTTCCTCGCCATGTTTATGGGGCAGTTGAAACAATAGGAGTATGTGCAATGCCAGAATGTAACTGTAGCATAGTTGTGCATCATTGGATTAACGTGAAGTGCATTTTCTCGGACTATCAGGTAAATCCATTATCGAGCTCTGACTCTCATGGGCTCTGAGCAATAAGTTCCTCAACTGAATCAAATAATACTCTGCTGTATTTTTTTAATCCTTTGGTAATTATGAAATCAGAAGGAGAACCAATTCAATTGAATCAATTAAATTCGAGTAATTAATCTTCGATATGCCATGGGAAATTGAATACGGGCACATGTATAAAGTTAGTTAAAAAAATTTCATTCCCCTCTTGCTCGCTAACTTTCTTGATTAATAGAAGTTTTTTTCTTTTTCAACCTTAAATTTTTCTTTCATGAGCTCCTCAATGTATCAAATTTGTCACCTTATATTTTGTTTTTTTTAGTATTATCGAGGGAGAAATCACAAATTCCTTCATGATATTCTTAAGGGGTAACTTGAACCAATTTCCTAATTTTAAAATCAATTTTGTTGCTAATAATGACGATTTTTTTGAAAAACAGAAGTTTCAGCAACTTTGATATGTTATAGCAAGTGAGCTGTGACTCTCTCGGCTTTCAAAATTAATAATTATATGCAACAAACTCGTTTGAAAATTCAGTGTATACAAAAGGTCCCAATACCCTTCAGACTGAAATTACTAAAATTGAATGGGCAATAGGGGGAACAAAAAATGCTTCCTTATCGAATAAAATTCAGCGTGTAGTCAGACACTCATCGTGTCATATTTTTTAATTCTATTATGAAAGATAATCAGACACTCAGTTGATTTCAACGCTTCAATTGAAAATTCCATACGAACACCACGTATATTGCAAGGAATATTGACCAATCTATAATTCATAGTCACAAATTCTGTCTCGAGCTTTGAAATTGAATCTAGAAAATAACGACTAGAATCGAAATTATCTATGCATTATAACTCTGACTTTAATAAAAAATTCCTATTAAAAAAACAAGTGAAGTTGATTAATTCAAGATTTATCAAAATTGAAAAACAATGATTTTATTCGTTGAAAAAATTTGATTGAGTATACTATACCAATTTTCTCATGTACTCGGCAAAGCTAACTTCCGTTTAACAAAGGCTTCCGGTCAGAAGGGGCCTCGTCACTAGACCATGAGACTATGAGAAAGGCAATAACTGCATATCAAGCTACCTGACATCCAAATTACATGAATTTTGGGTTCAATTATTAACCAAAATTATGTTTCATAGATAAACAATCATATTAATAACAAAATAATAAATTATAAACGGATTTTTTTTAACTGAATTTCTACAAGCAATTATTACAGGCTCTATCTATACTCATCTGCTCCATAACTCACTATTATTGTTATTTATTTAATTGCTAGTATTTTTATCTTTGGAATAGAAAGCATTTGATTTAATACAGTGTAATACTAGTAGCCTAAAATCCACTGAGGATTCAAATTGAATAAGTCCCCTGCTTCTTTTTGCTTGTATCAATTCATTGATTGTGATCCCTTGCAATTTAAGAAGAGAAGAACCGAAAATTTTACTCCTTTTCCATTCATTTGGGTATGTGTGCTCGTTTAGTATATTTATTCGCTCAGCATAAAATCAATGTTCTAAGAGCAAAATATGTTGAATCTCATTAATATAGTTCACTGAACCAAAATTGTGGGCACTGTAACGAAGAATAAAATACTTTCGGAAAATATTATGAAATTTGTGGACGATGCAATATGATCGAGGGACAAGAATTACAATGCGAGATCGATTTTCGATGGAACTGAGGCGTGAAACAACGCACTGTAAAAAATGCTACGGCGTGAACTGAGAAATGACCATATTTAACATGATAATTTAATCCATCGATTAAGTGGGCACAATCACCATATTTTTTCCTCCCCGAAATCGAGTAAAATATTGATGTTGAATTTCCACAAAGAAAATTCTCTTTGTGCTTCACGTTTTCAGTACTAATGCGCTCAAAATAGAAACATCATATGCTGCTATATATTGCAGAGTTATCTTAGCACCCTGACTCATTTAGACTATGTTTTCAAAGTTTCGGAAATGACATGATGAGAAAAAAAGGAATTAACATCAATATATATATTGGATTCGTAGAATCAAAGCGTCGCAAGTGTCGTTATTTTATAGCGTTAGAAATTGATTTTTCCGAAAGGATAATAAGTTACACTGTTCTATCATTCAAAATAAGAAAAATGGTACTGCTAGAAAAAAGTATAGGGGAAATCGAAATTTTCTCTATCTAAATACATTTACAACAATTTCCGTAAAAAGAAATTGTTGTAAATGTATTTAGATAGAGAAAATTTTTCTTAAATATTTAATGATGGCTTTAAAACTCATGCCATGCATGGGTCCAAGGTAAACCTCTCAATCTTGTAAATTGAACCGAGACACATTACACGATCCGTACGGCAGTGAGACGCGATAAACAAGACGGAATGAATACTCGTATGACGCATGGAATGAATGCACATGAACAAGTATTACGATCTTCACCGCAATATCTGATAACGAAATACATTCGAATCACTCCTCCCTTTGAATAAGGAACAAACAAGATTCAATATAGTGAACTAGAAAAACCAATCAATTCGTATAGCTAATTTCTCAAAATTACATTGATTATCATTTCAATATGTGACAATGTTTGAGCACTAACTTGATGAAACTATGCGCAATTTATTTTCCTAAATAGCACTCCTGAAAAGCATAGGAAACTATGGCTGATGAAAATCACAGAGAAAAAATTATTCATAATTTTTATTATTTTAAAATCCTATTTTCTCAGATAAAAATTAAATTTCTTTCAATTTTTTATAATTTTCAGTTTTCACATAAATATTTTTCTTCGAATGCATTCGGAATTATAGGCAAACTGACGAATTATTCATATCATTGTGAAAATAGTATAATTTCTTGCATTATATTTGAAATTTTCAAGATGTGTTTGTCAGAAAAAAGTTATATAAATTTTCTTTTCAATTATGGTCATTGGTTTGACCCACTCCCTTCTGTAATATCGGTTACTAGCTATTGTCAAGATTCATAATGCTCATAACACTTAAAACTTGATGTGCAATTGGACAATTCGGGTTTCTCTTTGTAGGATGTGGAATTTCATGAAGGCAGTATTCCAGCAGATGCCTCTGAGGTATCGGTTTCCCGTTGTCGAGAATTGAGAATTCACTCAGGTGCATTTACAGGAGGAACCCAACTGAAACGTGTTCATGTAACTGGAATTTATAGCTTCGTCGCAAAAAGACAAGCGTTTGACAATATAAGTGCTCCAAATCCTTTATTAGAAGTGTCTGAATGCAACAAAGTTGTTTTGGAGTCCTATGCTTTTAAGAGTGCACGAGGAACGCTCTCTGTGTTCATATCACGATGCAAGCATGTAGAAATCAAACCAAATGCCTTTTCATGGCTCTTAAGGTTTACTGTGAAAGAAGTACCGACATTGGAATTATCAACAAATGCTTTCAAATTTGACGCACCTCCATACGGAAGACATGGCCCGGCCACCAAGGTAATTTTCATAGTTTATATATGACACTACTTTTTGGTGTTGTAATATGGATTTTTCATATCTGCAGATTATGCTCCAAAGTGTTAAGATTTCAGAGCTTCCGAGCTTTGTTTTCCCATCTGCTGCAGCAGAAATACGAATGGATGATGTATGGACTCGAGTGATACGAAAAGATGCATTTTGTGCCATGATGATTTTGAATATTAAAATTAGTAATGCATCAATATTTGAAATTGAATCTGGCGCCTTCAGTGATGAAACTCTTATTGCCAATTTTGAATTAGTTGATGTTAGATTGAAGACCATTAAAAGTGGTGCATTCAAGGCAGCATTCACTAATTTCACAATTCAATATTCAAGGTTTGTTTTTTAGGATTTTGAAAATTCAATATAATTCGATATTCCACTTTTATAATACAAATAGATTAGAATAAAGAATTGAAGGAATTATATGTATGTTTCAGAGTTAGTGAAATTGAGTCAGGAGCGATTGAATCATCAGCAGCAACTGTCAGATTTAATAATAATGAATTTCACAGCCTCCGAAAAAAATCAATAATCCTGAAACAATGGAGTAAAATAACTATAGATGAAAACCTATTCGTCGAGTTGGAAGAAGAGGCAATAGTGGCAGATGACATGGCAAGAGCTACACCTGAATCGCCAGATCTTGTGTTTTCATTTCGTGGAAATCGTATAAACAAAGCAGCAGATGGTTCTCTTAAATTTGCATCAGTTAGCCAGAAAGCAACATTTGCCAAAGTTGGAAACAATTACTTTGAAAAAGCTTGTAGTTGCCTGATAGAAGCTTGGATGCGTCAAGTTTCGGGTAAAAATACTTCAGCGTCATGGATGATGGATTCTAGTTTTTGTGTTGCAGGTGAATGGTTAGAAAAGTGTTTTAAAGTTCCTCAAGGTTATTTAGCAATGCGTAACTTTACAAATTCAATATGCACACCTGAAGGAGATATAACATGCAAAGAGCCTTCAGAAAAACCAGTTCCGAGTGTCAGTCCGCCTAGTGTTGGCCCTCATATTTATCCAAAACACAATAGCTATTTTGATGTCGAGATGAATGATCCAGAACAATTAGAACAGGAAAAACGCCTTATAATTATTGTTTGTATTGCTATTGTTTGTATAATTCTTGGTGTAATTCTTACATCTGGTATTGTTCTTATAAGGCATCGAGGTATTTGTCCCAAACTACTTTCTCGATCGTTAAATTTTTCAAATTCCTGGCTGTCACCAGATAATAGAATGACAGTAGAAACATCTGCTAGATCAATTTCTCGATTGAGTATTAATGAATATTCTGGTCTACAACGTGAAATTAGGATGATAGATCTCGAGAATCAAGATGCAAGCGAAGAAGATAATGCAGACGATTACGCTTATACTGAGAACAAAGCAACACAAACACTACCGGAGGAACTTACAGAAGAGTATCTTAGCGATCTTAGAGAGCGTCTTAGTGATCCTGATAATTATAGTTACGCAAGGGATATGATTGAACATCTTTATGATTTAATCAAAGTTGAAGAGAGCTGCAATAATAATAATATCGATAGAGTTCATTCACAGGGAGAAGAAAATACTTACGATATTATTGCACCAAGGATCAAAAGGTCACGCAATATAAAAGCTTTGGTTGACATTGGAACTCGAGTTCCATCTTTAGAGAAACTATTACCATTGGAAAATATTATGAGACCTCCTATTGCTGACTACATGGAACCAAGGGACCAAAGAACCAGTGACAATAATCATTTATATGCTGAACTACCTGGTGATGAGACTGTTCCGAGTACGAGTAAACTATCGCAAATTATTCCTGTTAAGTTAAATCGAGAAAAAGATTATTCATTACCACCTGATGTTATTAATCATCATTCGAACAATGATTATCATCAAGCAAAATATGAAAATCCAATCGACGATGAAAATTTTTGTCCCGGGGTTAATCATCTTAGTAATGATGATTATAGAGAACATCCGCAACAATTAAATTTTTTAAAAGTTCTCGGAGAAAGTGTTTTAGGATCGAAACTTCAGAGGCATAAAAAAAACTCATTACTCTGTGAGTATACCAATTCTAGTGATGTGATTGGACATAATTATTCAGAACTCATAGAATCTAAGAGAGTTTCTAAGTCAAACAGTAAAATGGCCAACAGACCACTGCCTACTAAACCTGATCAGAATAATATTCACTTGGTTGGGACGTGAAGATAATTCATATCATATCATTCAAATTTTATTTGTGCCAAGTTATTCATCTGTGATAAATGCATTCGTTCCTCCGTTCTTCATTGTTTTGCTTTTCTCCAAGTTTTTCCCCTTTCAGACAATTGTGAAAATAGCGTTAGCTCTAATTATGAATGATCGATCTGAATGCATTGAATCGATCATGAATTTCTCATCATTTTTATATATACATATGTATACATGTATTACTCTGTGAAATCATTGATGAAATTGAGTTGAATCTCAAAAATTCATTAGAATTAATATACTCAATTTTATAATTTTTCTCTTCATCTACAAAAATATTTTACCACTAGATGATTCCTTCCATATTAATAATATGCTCTACATTATTTTCAATGGAGGAGATTGAAAAAATAATAAAATTCGAGCAAAGAATTTTGAATATTTAACTCAAATTATAACTAAAAATATTCTAGATCTCGGAGCATAGCCGGGCAAACTATTTTTCGGAAGAATGCAAGAAGAATAAATGAATGAACTTGGGGATGAGACGTTTTTTTTTGGTTTCGCAGCTGTTGCTTCTTTTTTCTGCATGATACAGATACACATGAAGCAAAGAAATAAATCAACTGCATTTCATTGAAAATAATGTCATAAACATAACGTAAAAAATAATGATAAATTTTAAGAAAAATTCAAATGTGTCTCTGCCTTTTAACTTGTTGACTGATAGATTTTACAAAATAAATCTATCATTGTCCATCGCATAGTCATAGAAATAACTTCGCAGTCCTAACGGAGACGAGTTGATAATCACGGATGGAGCGAGAAATAGATCTCAATGAGTTCATATCTATAACAATCATCCAAAAGGAAAGCCTGTCCGTTATCGCCTGTCAGATTTCATCTACTTGGCCAATCATTCCATCATGTAATGAAGTCTGATGAAAGAATACACGAATAAACTCACTCGTAAGAGTATATTTGTGTTGTTCAGAAAATATGCACAGATTGCCAGAATTGCCAACATACTGATCATGTATAAGAGTCATTTCTAATTGCAACTAATAAAATTTCCACCACCTTATTGAACAGGAATCAAATATGGAATTATTTTTAGTGTCCATTCTAATTTTTATTATTCCAATTTTCATTTTATGGAAGATTAAATTGATATGGGTATCAAAAACAAAATTATTTGTTTTGTTTTCGTTTCAATTATCTCATCGCTACATTTATGATTTACTCCTCGACCATTCAGTCTATACCATTAAGAATCAAATGCAAATTTCTTTTTGACGACTTACCTAAATGGCAGAACTCCATCGAGGGCTTGGGAGACAGTTGGTGTTGTCGAGAGTGTGAATCCACGTCCAAGAAGTGATGAATGGGATGAAAATATTGTTTCAGCTGTGTCATGAGCTGCTCGTAAATTTTCTTCCATTTCTTCCACTACAGAGAAAATAATAAAAATAAAAATAATTGAACGGATTATAATATTTCTATTTAAGATGGAAAACAATTCAATCATATTCACCAGAGGCTGTAGGTAATGTCAGGTTTTTATTCATAAGACTGGCTGCACATGCGCCACCAAGAAACGCAAGTTCAGTCTCCAAGTTTTTCAATCCATTTCCAGAAGAAATCCAGTCGTAGCCGATAACAAGGCACTTGAATCCATAAGTTATTGATACATCGTCTTTCATATAATCTGATGCAGTTTCCAGAGAGAAAATTACTTCATTCCCAGGAAGTACAATGGCATTCTGAGGCCACTGACTAGGAATATTACTCATTTTATGCAGAACTGGTTTATTGGAACAATCGTCCTTCTCCTCCCCAGTTATATTGGGAATATATAGTTGCAGATAATCCTCAGGCTGACAAGTGCCACACTCTGGGGTAAACTCTAGGGTCAACCATTTAACGCTGTCAGGAAATGCAACTCTGTAATGAGAAACGCTCGCAGGTTTATAAGGATGCTCACTCTCTACCCACGTGTAGTGATGACTAGTAGTAAGAGGAGTAGATGCATGCCCCGGACCTTCAATATCTTGTGAGACTTGGGATATACCCATGGCATTCAACGAATTCAACCCAGCCACATGTGGAAGCATTTCTTGAATTAAAATGAGAACTTGAACGCCGCTTTTCGGGTCTGATGTTGCTAAAGAACTGATATGCGCCATGAGTAACGGTAGCAGTGTTGTAATAAATGTAGCATTACCAATAATCTCCGCGGTAACCAAATCTTCAGCACGATCTCTCGCCAATGAAAGAATTTCATTGATACGATGGAAAATTGTTGTTGTTATCGCTATTGTACATTTCCTTGCCTGTATTTCAGCAATTGCTTTACTTGTCTGAGGAGTATCCGAATTTTGAGAATTTGCATAGTATAGAATGTGAGGGATTTGTCCTCTGGTTTGTGTTGTTCCATTAAAACTTAACGAGCACACTGAGAATGAAAAATTGGTCCCATCTGGTCCACGCACAACACTTAATCCACCATCACCATTACTAGTTCTACCCCCATGATTCCTCAATCTAATAGCATACTTGACATTTTCTTTTATTGGCACCGGTTTACTAAATTTTAATTCAACAATATCATTTATAGAATCATCGGGTCCAAATGAGCCACGAGTGAAATCTAAACTGCTCCATCTTTGAGTGTGAGACGGTTCATTACCAGAATTATTCAAATCATCTAACAATTCAAGTTCATAATTATATAAACCTACACCACCATATATCCCAACTCCAGCAACAACAATCCCGGGTTTATCTACAGAGAAACAAATAGCATCCGGTGATCCATTTCCGGTATTCCACGTTCTTGTTTGATTAGTCCTAGTGAATCTAGAGGGTGTAGTGTATGTAAATCTACCACATGCTGCTTGAAGGTCATCTTCATTGCCACTGGACTGTGCTGCCAGTTCGGCAATGACACGAGCCAGTAAATAACAGCAATGTAAAACTAAAGTAGATAATGAGTTGCATTTTTCTCGGAAAAGTAACTTTTTAACTGGTACCAGTATCAGATCTAGAAGCCGATCCAGAACCTCACGAAAAGACCAGTTGAAAATTTCACGACCAGCAGACTCAATTTGAGATTTGTAGCTCATTTGTTCAACTAGTATAGGATAATGATGAGCTTCCGTAGAATTCATCATTGGTAAGCCAGCATTGTCTGAGGGACTGAGCTGCCTTTTAATGCCATCACTACTGTCCATAATATTGTTCAGAATTGGGAATGTATACCTTAGACGAACTATTGAATAACATAAAGATGCTAATACGGCTGACAAAAGACGATCTTTATTTGTTGTACCTTGATCTTTATCAATTTCTGATAAAAGTTCACAAAGTGAAGTCCATTTGAGATAGGCAGTTGGATAAAATGCATGATAGCAAGAAACAAATGTCTTGTGACATTCTTCAAGTATTAATTCAGTCATTTTATTCCCAGTTTTATCATTTCTTTTCGTTTTCCCCTTGAATTTCAAATTATCAGGGATTGAATCTGATAAAATTTGACGTAATAATGCTCGAACTTCACCAATACGTTCAGCTAATCTTACAGATTCTGCTGGGGTTTTTTTCGTTGGATGATTTGGATAAATTTCATTCACGTAAATTCTTAACAATCTTAAACTCGCCATACTTATATAAACGAGATGATCCATTTCTAGTACAGAATGATAACTCGGGACTTCATGCACAGTATCAAAAAGAGTGGACTTCAATGTATTCCAACTCCATTGAAGAAGAGATATAAGTGCTTGGAAGCAATCTTTCGTAACTGATCTACTAAATTCTCTTCGAACAATGTAAACAGGCTCAATTTGGTCTCGAGGCCGATTAGGAGAATGGTTTTCAGGGGTCATAACACGATATAATAACAGCGGAATTTGTCCAGCATTTACATCAGTACCATTATTTGATTTCTTCGATGACTTGAAATAAAACATAACTTGATCTTCAGCAGTAACCATTGCTTGTCCACCAGATCCACAATCACTTGATGGCCCACTTACTCGAGCCCAAGCAATGTACCATCGGTTTGCTTGAAGTTGAACTGGTTCCTCAAATAAAATAGAATATTTTTGACGTGGTTCACATTCATATGGAATTTCTTCAGTCTCTGCTAGCAATTCACCATCATTCTCCTGATCACCACCTTCAATTCCAATATCAAAGAGTTTTATTTTAGCTGTGTATTCACCACGGCCACCGAAAAGTCCATAACCCCCAAGTAAAATATCGGTGTCGGCCATAAATCTGATTGCCTCAATCGAATGCCCCGAGTAACCCCACCCGCCTCCATGATTTTCAAATCTGGACACTGTCACATAGTCCTCGCGACTGTAAACTTTATCTTGATTCAACTGATTATTCTCATTTTCTTCAATGATTATCAACTTTTCAATTTGAGCCTGTGTCAAAGTGTCAAGGCATCCCAGAAGATGTATAGCTGCCTGGGTCCGTGTAACGAAACACATTGGAACAATGGGGAGCGCTAGGCCCGGACTTAAAATTGATGCATGGAGACTTGGAATAGATCTTGCCTCAGTTGAAATTACATTATGAGGACTCAATTCATGGGTTATCGGATTGAAAGTCCAAATAACATTATGAAGTGAATCTAAGCATGCAACACATTGGCTGAATTCAACTTGATCACTGCCACTGAAATTATTACAGCTGCCATCACGTTTGTTAATTACCAAACATGTGAAAGTATTCAAATGTTCACATTGATGTGGAATAAGAATAATACAGTTCTTATTTGCTAATACTGTACTCTTCGTGAGATTAATTGAATTTATCTCATCTATCTTTATGTAGGTTTGATCACCAGCTGCACCTATCCATGTTGCACGTCTTCCCCATCGCGGTCCAATATTTGGAACAATATTCGGAAAACTGTGCCAAGGTTGCGATCTCTCAGAACGGCGCAATGAAGGTGCATTCCCTTCACTCTGACCATTCCACCAATTTGTTCCCAATTGACCTTTTTGATATGCTCCGAAAGTATACACTTCTCCCTTCGACGTGAGAATAACTGTATGATTACTCCCCGCAACAACTTGTGTAACCGTGGTTGGGACTTTGACCTGAACAGCTCCAGCATGTGCTACTAAATCCCCAACTCCGAGTTGACCATAAACATTGCTACCAAAACTCCAAACTTCACCATTTTGTAGAAGCACCACGGTATGATGAAGTCCACAAGCTACTTGGAGAACTGGACTATCACTTGGAAAAGGAACTCTTGCTGGAGGAATGCTAGCAATTCTTGCTGTATCCCCTCTCTCAACATCACTTCCTCCAATAGCATCCTCTGCTTGAAGGCTACTTGAAGGAACTTTTCCAGGATCCACTTTACCAGATACTAGACTTGGGCCAATTGATCTCTGGATATTGGAACCTTTCATTTTCATACACCATTTCACTGTACTTGGACCAGCCTTCATTCTTTGACGTTGTTTTCTCTCTTCTAATCTCCTCTTCAAATAATCTTTCAAATTTGAACCAGACCTTCCTATGTTTGAAAGGAAAAAAAAAACAAAGAATTATTGTTACCTTGAAATGAAGTATTACCTACCAGACCGTAGCAAGCTGTTCGGTTATAATCAAACGGGATAAATAATAGATTTTAACCAATAGGTGTTAATAAATTTCACGCTCAATCTCAGATCGACATGCACCTGTCAACATTTTTTATGTATACCGTGCAGGATTCCATCCATGAATGATCATGATTCTCCGATAATGTCTACTACTTTTAAGCTCTATGATTGATTTTTTCTCTTTTTTTGCAAAATTGAATATTTCGCCAAACACTGTCATCATTATTATCACAGTTTTCTTCCTACTAGATTGACTGGGGTACTAGCTTGATTTAATGGGTAAGTTCTTGAGCTTTTGCATTCTTCTTTATTATTGATCAGTATCATTTCCAGACAGGTACCCTGGCTATGATCAATATTATGCTAGTGATTAGCAAAGATTTCAATAGTTTCGTCAATAATTTTATATTCGTATTCCCCTAAATTATTATGATCTATATGAAATTTATGACAGAAGAGAATTGTAATATATCCAACTCTGATAATGCTGATCAAAAGGAGATTTGTATGGAAACTCTACCATCAATATTTTTATTCACTTTTTTCGTTGTTCGTAATTTATTTGAGTGAACTTCAGAGGGAAATTTGAGAACCAGCCGGCACAGGTGGCTGGTAGGACTTGGTCTACCTTCGAATAACATGTGCAATCTCATCATGCCTATATCTCCAGCACCAGATGGTCCAAAAACTGCCATGTCTGCACCGTTGTCACAATTTTCTCTAGCACAAATTCTACAACAACCGCATTCAGCACAGCCGCTATCACCTACGCCGCAACCACACTCCCTGCGATACGAATTCATCAAGTTTTACAAAAAAAAAAAAATTATTATATGTATAGGGGAAGGCGGGGTAAAATGGACATTCGAATTCAACGGTTCGGGATAAAGATTTTTTAATAATTCCATTGAAAAGCTGAGGAAATTTTAGTAGAAATCAAATTTTTTTTTACACATTTTTCATCTAAAATTTCCTCAACTTTCCAATGGCATCATCAAAATTAACCTCTCTTCAATATTTCTCTCGATTTCTCGCGATTTTCATAATATGAAACATCGAAACTAAGGCGTGTCCATTTTACCCCACCTTCCTCTAAGAAAAAGAATAAATGATAGGTATTTTTTTAACAATGCTCACTGGCCAGGTCTTTTTGGATTTCGATTTGGAAGAATACTGCTGAGGCATGATATACCAAAACCCGTGCATTCCCGACATACTGTACAGACCATGCAAGCTCTGTGTCTCCATTGATGTTGACCAGGAGGACACATACCCCTTGCTTCCTCCCAATCTTCAGGTTGTTCACCTCCTTGTGTGGTGAAAATAATAATAATAATAATAA
>JABSMS010009790.1:0-13827 GCA_018902275.1 Aleiodes sp. PSUC_FEM 10030003
ATCACTCTTACTCATACGTTCACCGGAACCCATTCACTTCACCGTCTATCATTTTCCATTGTTTTTTTGAAAAAAAATTGAAAAGATATACACAAAATACAGGTACCACTGTCAATGCCAATTTGACAGTACTGACAGTTGAAAATAATCGCCCCAAAGTGCATTAAAATTTAACTGTTTTTTTTCTCCTTCCTTTTTCATCAAAGAAAAAAGAAAATTCTCACTTTTTGCATTTATTCTCACTGAAATTATTAATTTTCATCAATTTCAGCGGGAGAATTGATTATTATTATTTATTGTAAAACAGTCAAAATGCTGTCCTAGAGTCCAAGGGCCTATCCTCGAAGCATTTTCATCAATTATAAACACCACTGCGCAACAAAAAAAAAAAGAATAAAAAAAATCTTCACACCAATCACATTTAACTGAGGAAATCTTTGGAATTAATTTCTCTCTTAAAAATTAATTCATCATTGGGCCCTTGATGATTCTTGGCGTTTTATGCTTCTTTGTTAATAAATTTAAATCTATCGAGGATTGTAAAATTCGTTGAAACTCAGTTATGCACTCGGTTACGTTTTCCAATTGTGTGGATGAGCACGAGGTGGTGCTTGATTTCCTTGTCCTTGCGACGCTTGTGATGGTATCATGTCTAATAGATATTGGCGTTGTAAATCAGCTGCCTGTCTTTGTAATTCAACTAGGCCCTTGTTGCCGCCAGCGGCCTGTGCCATTGCCAATTGGTATGGATAAAGAAGAGGATTGAATGGTGGCATCATGTGAGCTGGTAGAGGCTGATGCGGCGAAAGTCCTGGTACTGGATTTTTCGACAATTCTGGTTTTAAAAAAAGTGAAAAAATTTGTAAATTTATAAACTTGGAAATTTTATCTTAAATGCTAATTGTTAATTAATGTTGCAATAATTGCGAAAAGTTGAATTGAGAGAATTGAATGTTGATTATTTTGCGAATATATTGGGAAGGAGTGGGTTTAACGGAATTTTTCACGAGACATTTTTTGTAGAGAATTTAATTATCTCGAAAAAAGGTCTTTTGATGAATTCCCGTGCAGCTAACGGTTTCTGAAATATTTGCAGAATGATAATTTGGAAATTTTCCTTGTGTTCATTGTGTTAATATCTTTGAAACGAGTGGGTTTACAGAAAATTGTCGTGACATTTTTTGCAGAAAATTTAATTATCTAAAAAAAATCTCTCTTGATGAATTCGCGTAAATCTGACGGTTTCTGAGATATTTGTAGAATAAAACAATCGAATTAACAAAATTGTGATGCAAAAATATAATTACTAACCTCTCAACAATTGCTGTTGGAGTGCTGCCGCAGCTGCAGCATGATGCGGTGAAAATTTCCCTCCCTCTGCTAGTTTAACTAAAGGATGCTCCTGTAATTTTGGCGTAGGTGGTGTAGGTGCTGGCGGTGGCGCCTGTTGAACCGCTGGCGGTGGTGCTGGTGGTGTTGCGACTCGTCTCGTTGGTGTTACAGATTTTGGAACTGGCTTTGGCGCTGGTGGATCTGGACTTGGACTTGCTGCTTGTGCTAATTTTTGCTCCATCTCGTGCTCTTGCTGGAGTGCCTTGACAAACGCTGTTTTTAACCTGTAAAACATCGTAAAATATTAATAGTAAAAAAAGTATGGAAAAGCTCCATTATTAAGAATTTTTGGAGGAATTCATAAAAAAAAATTCTTCATTTTCTCTTTCGGGATAAATTATCTAAGAGAATAAATGTTGATATTTTCAAGAAAATGAAGCTATTCTTCGGTTTTAGATAGAATTGTTGGTATTTCATTGAATAACGAAGTGGTAATATAAAGTCTTATTTTCTCTTTAGTTCGTTCTTTTTCTCGTGTCAAAGAGGGGATAACAAAAATTCTTCAATTTCTCATTAAATTCGGAGAATTTAGAAAAAAGACAAATTTAAAATTCATTGAAGTGAAAACACTCGCGTCTCTCTTCATCCTCACGCTGCAGCGCCAAAATTATCATTCAATTTTTTTTCAAATTATTTAGGATATCTCTTCATCATTTTAATGTATGAGCATAAATGAAAAATTGTTGAATAGAAAAATGAAAAACGCGCAATTGTCGTGTTAACGATAAAGACAAATTCATAACCAATTAAGGTTTAACAATGAAATTTGAGAAAAAATGAAGCATTATAATAAAGCAGAAAAAAGGGATAATTTAATTTTACGGTAATTATTTTCATAAAATGTCTCAAACCCTAATGGAGATACAAAAAACTTTGTAATGACTTCTTTTATAAAAGAAAAAGTCTCCACAAAAATCTTGTGTCTTCCATAGTTTCCGAGATATTCTAAAAAAAAATAATCACGAATTTATTCCGTTTCATATTTTCCCCAACATTATCATTGAAATAAAAACCAACTCTTACCGATTTGTGTGCTCCGCTTTAAGTGCTTTCTTAACATTAGTAGTAACACAATGTTCACAAATAACTCTAGGATCTCTACCAGCTGGTGGCCGTAAAAATGTAGCATGTTGTCCACGTGGACCATCTTTTTTACCGCTAGTTGCTGGTTTTTCCCATTTCCATACTGGTGTAAAATCAGTTTTACATTGGGTACATTCAAATGGCTCTGGTGGTGGCGGTATTGCTGGTTCTTTAGTTATAAAGTCTACCACATGCTCGAGACCAACGAGATAAATAAATTCTGTATTCGATGGATTTGGTACAAAGTGCATTTCTGGAGGTGGTGGCTTTGGTGGTGGTATTTGTAATAATGTCTTCTCCAATTGTTTCCTCAGGGCCAATTTCGCTGCTGCCTGCCGCTGTGCAGGTGACTGACTGTCTTCTCTCTGCCGTTCCTGAATTTTTTTGATTCAATTAGTTTTTCAATTATCCATGCCATTGATTTTAGTTCTTTTTTCATTTTACAAATATAGAAATCGTTGAATTATTTGATTAAATAAGACATAGAGGAAACGTCATCTTTTTTTTGCTACTAAACTATATATTACAAATTCAATTATCAAATATTTAATTCCATCAATTTAGTCAGTTCATTTCCTTTGGAAACAACGAAATTGAGAACTTAACAGATATTGAAAAAATTAATTTCCAATGAATTCAATTAATATCGAACTTAATTCAATAATCAATATGAAAAAAGTTTTTTTTAGATTCAGATACAGTTCGATGCTGCATTTATTATTCACAATTTACTCGAATTTTCAGTTCCTCTGTAATTTCAATTTCCTTTTTTTTCTCATTTAATCCAAAAATTCACTCTCCCTCTTTCTCATTTTTGTTTGGGTCAGACGTTAATTTTTCGACATTAAGATACCTGTTCTTGTATTACAGGCGTGTTTATTGACGCAGTTACTTTTGGCTCTGGTGGTCCAACAAGCTGCGTCCCGAATTACACAGAGAAAATTAATTTTAATTGCAATCAACGTTTCTTTGGTTTTTTGAAAATTAGTGGCGAGATTATTTCTGATGATTATCGTATTATCTCGAGAAATATTGGGCTTAGGAGAATGTAGCGAGTGCCCTCTCTTTTAGATAATTCAATTTTCTATAAAAAAAGGTCGCCTGATAAATTCTTCTAAATCTTATAGTTTCTGAGATATTTGGAAAAAGTTTGTGATTTTTTTTATCAGCACAGTTAGTTTCAGGATGATGAAGTTGACTCCATGAGTTATTGAAATTCTATTTGAAAATCAGGAAAATTTCCGAGGAAAATCTTTACGGTGTAAGAACTTTCCCGTCAAAAATGTTTGAATCAATGGAAAAAAAGGATATTTCAATGTAAATCTTTTTTCTTTCATTTCTAAAAAAAATTTGGATCGAAAATGATTTCATTTGAGCATTCCAGCCGAAACTTCTCGCAATTTTCAATGGAACTGATGAAATTGACAAAATCTATCAATTTTATCATCTCTGAAATTTTTCCAGACCCCCGTGATTTCGAAAGTCTTTGATGGATGCAGGGACCCATTCAATGACTTTTTTTTATATCGTCGTACAATCAAAAGGGCGTAAGTGCCATTTTTTCTTGCTGAGTAATAAAAGGGCGTAAGTTAGTATTCTCATGAAAAAATGAGTGTAGATTCAATTTTTATCGATTTTTGAAAAATGGCACTTACGCCCTTTTGACTCTAGGGCGACGAATATAAAGGAACATGTAGAAAATTGATAAAAATGATAAATTCAATCTCTTTTTCTCCGTAGTTGAGGCAAAATTATATTTTTCGTGTTTTTATCTTTAGAATCATCCTTGGACTACAATTTTCATTCAATCCAGACTTTTTTTAGTCAAAATTTTCGTTAGAGTCCAGAGAATAAATACAAGATATTCGTTTTGCCTTCCATGGAAGAGATATTGAGAAATAAAAAAAAAATCCGTTTTGATTTTTTTTGTATCAAGCCTTAAAAGTCATTGAAAAAATACAGTAAAACAAACAAAAACATAATTTTCTCAATATCGATTTCATAAGAACATAAAACGGATGCTCGGATTCGTTCTTTGGAATCCAATGAATATTTCAACAAACAAAAAAATATGAATAAGATGAAAATTGTGGTCCAAGAATGATTTTCAAGGTGAAAACATGAAAGCGAGGGTTTTCCATCAACTATGGGGAAAATTGGTTGAATTGGTAATTTGTTCCGATTTCTTTAGATGTCCCATCATTTACCAAAAGTCGTTGGATCGGTTTCTACATTCATCCAAGGATTTTGAAATTCACCGGAGTCTCCGTTTAAGCTATTTCAGGAGCTAAGTGATAGATAAAAAATTAGAAAAATGAATCAATAAATGATTCATGGCTTATTTCCAAGATAACTCGGAGACACTGAGGTTTCCGAGAATTTAACAGGGAAACTTTTTTTGAGATAATTGAATTTTCAACGAAAAAAGTCTCTTGATAAATTTTTCTGAATTCAGTAGTTTCTTAGATTTTTGAAGAATAATATTCGTGATTTACTTTATTGACACTGAGATAGCTTCGGCATAATAAAAGTTAGTTTCATGAATTATTCAAGTTTTATTGGAGAATCGGAGAAATTTCCGACGGAAGCTGTTATGATACAATAACCTTCGCGCCAAAAGCGTTTGAATTAATGAAAAAATAAAATTTCTAATATGAATCTTTCTTTTTCTTAATTCCTAGGAAACTATCTGATCAAAAATGATCTTATTTTGGCATTTTCGAGCGGAAATTTTTCGATTTTTAGATGGAATTTATGAAATTTACAAAATCCATTAACTTTATCATCTCTCAGAATTTTCGTAGCTATTTCAGGAGTCAAGTAATTGCTCCAAGCAATACAAAAATAAATAAAAAAATCATGTACAATTTATTTTGAAAATAACTCGGGAACGATGAGGTTTACGAGAATTTATCAAGAAACTTTTTTTGTAGTCCATAAAATCCTCTACAGAAAAGGTTTCTTGAATATTTTCTCTAAATCCACTCCTTTCAGAGATATCCGCAAAAAAGCACAGCAATTATTTTCAACTTATCTTCTTTAACCTTTAATTTCTGAATTAATATATTTTTTTTGGTTTCAAGGGAAAAAAATCCACCTGGTGTGCGGGAACGGGTGTTGGATCCTTAGTTGTTCTCTCCGTTCTGTCAGCTGGTGCATGATAAGTTGGTACATTAGCTGTACTTGGTGGTCTCGTACGTGGATGCGGTGGCTGTGGAATAACCATGTTTGGTGGCATTCCAGTACTTGATGTTGGACTTCTTCCAGCATTTGGTGGTAATAGCATGCCCGGCGGTGGTGCATGAAGACTACTGCTTCTACTTGGAGCTGGCTGACCTCGTAAAAGTGGTGGTGGAGCTTTTGTGGTTCTGTGACTGAAAAAAAAATAGAAGTTATTTTTATTTCTACCTCAATTTTTTCCTTTCCACTCTTCACTTGATTTTTTCATTTAAATTTGGGAAGAGCATTTTATTTCGAAACATTTTTTTCGTTTACTTTTTGTCCCCTGGAAAAAGAGGATTTGGCACAAGGATAATTAAATTTCATTGGAAAATTGAATTTGAATGACAGAAAAAATAACGAAAATGATTAAATTCTCTCTTTGGCACAGCCGGTGGAAAGGTATTTGTAGGGAAACATTTTTTTTCCTCTTTCATTCACAGTAAATAAAAAAATAAATAATCAAATTATCTTCGCTATCTCAAACTGAATGTTTCAATTTCTACGTGTTTTTTCTTTCTGCTTGAAATTTAAATGAACGATTCCATTTTTATAACGTGGAAAATAATGAGGAGTTTATCATTATTGTTAATTTTTCATCGGCTTGTGGATTGGTTGAAGGGTTTTCCTCAGTCGCGTGATTCTTATTGAATATTTTCGTCGTGAAAGGGTCGAAAAATACAAGTTTGCGAGTTTTATGTAGATTATTTTGATGATATCTCAGAAACCATTGGGTTTAGAAAAAAATATCAAGAAACTTTTTTTGTAGCGCATTAAATTCTCTACAAAAAATGTCTTCTGATATTTTTTTCTAAACCTAATAGTTTCGGAGATATTTCGTAAGTAAAGTACACATAATTTTTTGAATCATTTCATTTCATGATTTTTGAACTCTTTTGCTCGTTGAAATTCCAAAATTTGAATATTTTTTGGCTGATATTAATCTTATCATGGATTGCAGCACTCATAGTAGTCGTTACGATATTATTTTCTAATGAAAATTTTGAGTCATTAAAATGTGATGAAAATCATTAATGATTAATGAGAGTTAACGATTTCCATTACACGCTAAATTATTAATTCATATTTTCTACTCTGCTTCTCGACTTTTCAGTGTTGAATATAGATGACATAATTTATGAAATGAATTTGACTGTAAAATTTTTATTTCTAAATATAAATTTAATTTCACAGACGAAGAATGAAATTGGACTTTGCCCCCACATGTATCAAATGCAGCGGTTCAATATCGATTCTTTTTCACTCGATTTTAGAAGAAATGGAGTAGAAATTATTATTTTCACTTCATTACTTCCAATCACTCCAAAGAAAATTTAGGAAATAGTAAAATTTAAGAGTAAACGAATATTTTTCACGATTATTGAGATTAAAAAACGATGAAAACGTTTTCTTCGTCACCAATTTTTTGGAAATATCTCGGAATCGATGGCAGATAGGGAAAGTTTTGTGAGGACCTTTATTTAGCTCTGATATTTTCTCGTAAACTCAATAGTTTCTGAGATATTGACAGAATGATGAGAAATTATCACTCTAAGATTGTTGTCGCGTGGAAGATTTTATCGAGAAACTCATGAGAAGAGTCTCATTATTATTTTTCGATCTTTTCCGAAAAAATCATCCAAAGTTTATCGACATCTAACGATTCGAAAAGACGGAAAAATAATTAGGAAAACTAAGGGAAGATGGAGTAGAACGGAAATATCAATTTTTACTTGTAATTTAAATGTCCTATGTCATGAAAATCGTTTGAAAGTAGTAAGAATATTGAAGACAGGAATAACAAGAATTATTCTCATTCTTTCCAATGATTTCATCAGAAAGCTGAGGAAATGTTAGATAAGACATATCGCAGAATTGATTTTTGGGAATTTTCCGCAAATTCTATCGTTCTGCCAACGAATTCTGTTCTTTTTTTTTCATTTTACTTATCCGACGGTCTGAATTAATTGAATTTAATGATTTAATTATCGTATGTATCGATCGTTGCAGAAGAGAAAAAAATTAGTTTAATGATTGAAAATGTACAAATGTTTCTGCGATATTATTTTATGAAAACTGAACCAAAAATTAAAGAATATTCACCTGGAAATGTGCCATAAATTTTAATAATATAAATAGTAAGAATTGTTAATATTATGATATTGAAAAAAAATATATATTTTCATTACAGCTATATTACTCAGTTATAAAGTTAAACAGCCGGATGAGCATCACACAATTTCAGCCGAAACGTTGATGTATTTTCAATAATTGAATTAATTTATTTCTCGGCTCCCGTTAGTCGAGTTCCACCACTGAACACCCCCCCCCCCCCTAATTTTCACGAGGAGAGATCTTGAAGATTATATTTTTTAAATTGTATTTTAGCTTATATTTTTCTGATTTTTTTTCTCGAATTTTTTGCCACCTCATTTATAAGACATTAATAATCAAACTTGTTAAAAATTGCAGCGATGGAAATGAAAGACTTCAAATTAGAGAAATATTTAATTTACAAAAGAATTTCACTGCTAATGTGACCCGAAAAACAAATAGCCCGAGGAACATAACTCCTACTTCACAATTCAGAAAAGAAAAATATCACTTTCCGATAAAATTATGGAGAAATGTGAATCAAAACTCGGGATAGGCCCCATCTCTTTCTATCTTCCATTTTCAAAACGTTAGTAGTAAAGAATTGACATTAAAAAAATTGAAAAAAAATGTAACTCAAAACTTGACAGATCTTCTTTGGATAGCGTAATCATTTTCTTCGCATGAATTGAAACAATTCATGAGAAATGATTGATGAAATATCGACAATTCATCAAAAAATTAGACTTTTTTCTCTTCTACCCATCGAAATCTTGTTCAATACCTTGATATAGATTCTAAATTCATTTCCATTTCCAGAAATTTTCCAGTGTTTTGCGCATATCTCCGGTTCTAATTATCGCGGCAAGAGAACTCAGAAATCATCTAAAAGATGAACTCATTTACCATCGATATCAGGGATCTTAAATCGATTTTCAATGATTGTTATGGGAGTTATGTGATTTTATCAAAAGCGAGGAAAACCCTTTTTCTCGAGCGAGCGAACGTAGCAGCAGCAATGAAAATACTTTACTGCACTTCTACCGTAATGTACTATTGAATTGCAATGTTGCCGAAATCACTCTTCATCGCTCGGCACACCGTAGCGTGTAGAAATGAAACGCTTTGTGAAACATGATAAAAATTATTTTCTTCAAACCCACATGACATTCATTGATCTGATAATTTCAATCATTCATCCATTGGACCATTTACCCTAATCGCAAAAAAACTGGCAATTTCCGGAATTGAAAGGATTGAGCATCAAATTTTTTACCAAAAACAGTAAAATTATAAAAAAAATCCGGAAAAATCAATTCTGATACATGGTTTCCATGGGAAATTTCCACAATTTTTTCCGGAAATTATTGAACAAAATTCTATCTCAAACGGTATCATTAGAATGTCAATTTCCTCCCCCCTCCCTCCTACATTCTTTCAACGAACGTTATATGAATTTTTTCTTGTTTCCTACTTCATCAGCCCGAGGAAAAACTGCTCAAAAAATATTTACATTAAAAAATCCAATAACTCGAATGGCGATCTTTCTATAATTCACTGAGGCGAAACAGATCAGTGTATACAACGTAGGAGCAGTGCCTTATGAAATAAAAAAATTACAAAGTGATGTATAAATATCGTTTGTATAATCAATGAAAGTTGCATGAATTTCCGGGAGTAGCATTTTCCCGCTGCCGGAATAAACGTTACTTTTAAATTGTCGCACGACAATAATCATGAAAACTTTAGTTCAAAACCTTGAGAAATTCATAAATAATTAGTAGATAATTTTTTATTATCAGTGCTATCTGAAATGGCAATCAGTAGTGAGAGAATAAACGAAGATAAATCCAGATACTCTGCGTTGATTATTTGAGAATATCTCGGGGATAATGAGGTTTATGAGAATTTTTCAAGAGACCTTTTTTGTAGGCCATTAAATTCTCTACAAAATAGGTTCTTCGATAATTTTTGCTAAGTCTGTTCGTTCCAGAGATATTGCCAAGAAAACGCACGATTTTTTTTTTTTATTATCGTTAATAGAAGAGAATTTGACGAATTTCTGCAAATTCTTTCAGGAATATTTTGAAATATCTTCGGAAAGAAATCAGGGTAAATCCACCAGTAAATGAACAGTTAAGAAACCGTACACTGAGAAAAAAAAATCTAGCATTTAGTAATTCGGCGTTTTTGCGAAAAAAAAATCATTGAAACAATCGAATTTTTATTTCCTTCGAAAAATATTCTTTTGCAACAATACAGACTTATTAGCTGGAAATACATTGGTTTTGAAAGGATAACAAAATTACTTGTTTCAATCGTTTTTTCTCGCAAAAACACCGAATTACTAAATGCTAGTATTTTTTTTCTCAGTGTACCATTCAATGAATTTCTATATTAAAATTAATAGATATAGATATACTCCGTACGCATTTGTTCATTTACTGGTGCCTGTTCATTCCATTTTTTAAATTTATTTATCCGTTTTTAATTCGTCATTTGATTTATCATGAATTTGTGTTCATTGTTGCCATGGCAATTGCTTCTCATTTTATCATTGAATAGTTTTTCATGTTCGTGAACTGAAAATTGATTTCCTGATTGTTTTTTGAGGTGGAGTTGATGGAATTCGAGGATTTTGAAGGTTCGAGTGGATAGCCAGGGGAATTCGGGACAGAAAACGATGTAATACAATCCTCACCGGATCAATAAGTCTCGAGTTATTCAAAAAAGCAATTTTTTCCGAAAATTCATATTTTCTTCATTGTCAATCGGTTTTTTCGTTTCACATTTTTCTCTATTCCCGATCGCCTGTACATAATCACACGAATATGATCTACAAAATACCACATAATTCACTTAAATATAAGTAAAAGCCCAAGGGCTGTAGCTATGTAAATTCTCATCTGTAAAACTGTATATAATTCTTGTTATTACGCTGTATTTTATATTAATCAAAATCGTTTGAATTGGAATTTTCTTCATAATTTCGGTAATTATTGATTCAAAATCATTTGTATTATAGCACTTTCCATTCCAAATTTTTCTGGCCATCCAATGGAATTTTTAAAATCCAAAAATTTCTTTTCATCAAAATGCAATTTGAAAAAATGGAAAGATCATGCGGGCTTTTAGTAGAAAATTTTGAATAATTTTCGCGCTGCAGCGTGACGATGAAGAGAGACGAGTATGTGTTTTCACTCTAGTATTTTTAAAAGGAGGAGCTTCAAAGTAAAATCACAAGTGACCTCTTTTATAGGCCATTAAATTCTCTATAAAAAATGTCTTGATAATTTCCGCTAAACCCAATCCATCCAGAGATATTTGCAAAAGAATGCCCAACAAATTGTTCAACATTAACGTAGTGATAGAAAAAAAAGTGAAAACTTTTGTTGCAGATTCTTTCGCGAATATCTCTGGAGGGAGTATGTTTGGACAAAAATTCCAAGAGACCTTTTTTATAGAGAATTTCAAGGGCGATAAAAAAGATCTCTCGATAAATTCTCCTAAACCTCACCGGTTCCGAGATATTTCCAAAATAAACTGCACGTGATTTTTGATAATTTTCCGTTTTCTTCACCACTTTACCGTCGAATAAATTAAGCTAATTCTGTAAATAAACAAAAAATCTGTAAATACCTGTGTGGCGTTGGCTGTACTGTTACAGGTGGTGGAAGTTTATTTGCTGGTTTAGGTACAGCAGCAATATTTTCCTTGAGCTGTTGTGACTGTCTTAATTTCTTCAATAGTACCAATTTCATTTCCTCCGATCTCAATTCTTCCCTTAATTTTCTAAGTGTTCTTTCACGTTCAGCCAATTCATCAGACGATAATTCTTTTATTGGTAAAAGCGGTGGCATTTCACCCTCATCACTGTCTGATGTATTACCATTAACATAGCCGTTTATTCGCGGCTCATCTGGACTCTCTGCATAACTTCTTTCTGTTCTTGGTCTTAAATTTCTCCTAGGTCTTCTATCGTCACCCGATTTTGGTGCTAATATACCACGCGATGAATTTTGTATATTACGTGGCTCTTGTATATTATTTTCGGCTGTTGATGGCTGATAATGAACACCAAGATCCAGTGGTACACCACCATCTACGGGTGGATTAGCAGGTACTGCTGGTGAATCTCTTCTTACGCTACTAAAAATTTAAAAATTTCATTTAGTCATTAATTATTCAGGTTTAGAGTAGAAGCATTTTCATTAGGTTTTCAATGATATGGAAATTGATGGATTATTCATTTCCATGAATTCTATCGGAGCGATCGGGCAATTTGAGCTGAAAAAATACTATAATACAATTATGGACCAATAGTTCCTGAGTTCCCAAAAAATAATTTTAATGATCATTTTTTAATGTTGCGTTATCTCGGAAACTATCGGTCCAGTGACGATTGTATTACATCATTTTCCAGCGCACATTTCCCCGGCTTTCCAATGATAATCTTTCAAATTAATCAACACTAAAAAAAAATACATTCGAAATTTTCCGCATTATAAAATATTACAGAAATAATTGAATACTTCTCAAAAAAGTATTAAAAGAATACAGCTAACATCAATCAATAAATGAATAAATTATAATTTCGACCAAATTTATGTACAACTTGTTAAAGAAAAAAATGGGCCACGAATATGCGATAAGGTAAAACCTGTTGTTTTATGTAAGCACCTGTCCTTCCGATAACTACACTTCGCACTGCACCTAATCGTTCTTCTGTTTACAAATTCAAAGGATGACAAGAGGAAAAAAAATATAGAAAAATCAATAAAACATTAATCACATAAACAAATTGAAAAATATCTCACCTAACACTGAGATCAACGACTGCATCTCCGTCCAAGTCCATGGCTTCCATTCTACGTTTCTTCTGTGAAAGAAAATAAATAAGTTAGAATTGAAATGAAAAGAACGTTCATCAACAGTGCCTTATCACCACCCACATACTCCCTCATTAATCATCAATTAAACGAGCCCAGCAATTTTCTTTATTACTCGAAATTTTAAAACATTCAAAATTAAGAAAATTGAAGCAACCAAATAATTTTGGAGTATCCACCTTTATCCACATCATAATCATCTTTCCCCCTCCTCGCCCCTCCCTTTCCCCCCAGCGCCGCAATACCTCTCGAAAAATAGCGGTAACTCAGGTCACACTGTCCAACCAAACGTAAACGTTCTAACCTCTCGTCTCGCGGAAATTGTATATTAAAAGTTCGCGCCAAAATCCAAAGAAAAAAAAAATCTCAGAAAAAAAAAATTGTCAAATAATTTCTCCTATCCAAAACAACACGTGCGCAAAAACAAAAAAAATATCTCATGAAAAACTGAATGAACGTCCATACCTATTTTTTCATTCTCAATTACAGATAACGACTATAAATTAATTAATTACAAATCTTCGATTAAAAAAAAAAAAAAAAACGTGCTAAGAATTAAATTTGATGCTTCGGGAAGTAGCGTCTCTGCACAATGGCAGCTAAGCGCAGAGCGGGACTGTGTAAAAGGCGAAGAGGGAGAGTGGGAGGTAGTGAGGAGGGCCACGATGGGGGGAAGGTGGGCACCGAACTCTGTGTTATACGGGAGAAAGAACGAAACCGTGGATAAAGAGAAGTAAAAGAGAGCGAGAGAGAGAGTGAGGAGTAAATACATACACACGCATACAGATGCAAAAGAGAGGCGAAGAGGGAGGGGGTGAGGAGATACCAGAAGCAAGAGGGGACACTGTCGCACATTAATTACTTCTCCCCTTGCCCTTTACTCCACCTCATCGACAAATCCTTGTCCTAGCTGCCCCCGGCCACTTCGACAACGGCCATGCGTGAGAGGAGGGGGGCGGGAGGGAGATGCAGGAGGGATACCTTCCAAAAGTAATACCAGAATCTCTCCTCTATCTCTCTCACTTTCATCCCTCTGTTTCTCCAATTTTCCCGAAATTCGTAGCCTTCACTGATCACCCACCCTCGCCACCCCTTTGAGCCCCTCATGGAGGAATGGGTGGCTTATATATATATATATGATGTGAAGAAC
>JABSMS010009791.1:0-32762 GCA_018902275.1 Aleiodes sp. PSUC_FEM 10030003
CGATCATTTAAAATTTTATATATATTCATTTGAAAGGCCCGCGCGTTTTTTCAAGAGACATTTTAGAATAATTTTTCCAAAGAATTCCGCAGATAATAGTAGATGAGAAACCCTGCTGAATAGATTTACCATAAAGCATAATAGCTCGAATTTCGATTCAAACACGAATTACGTCATTGCTTGCCTGTTCAATGTTATGCCTACACTGGGACCGGTATTATCCTCGTCTAGCGATCGTCTAGCCGGCGGGCTCCCTCTCAGTGTACAAAACCCGTATACACACTACTAACACAAATAATACGTATTTCACACGAGCGCAACAGACCGAATAGAGAAGGTCATACGAGTATGGGTATAATACTGGGTACAGACGGGTTGAAAGAAGTAAGCAAGACGTTCTCTCTTCCTTCTTCTCTTTCTTCTTCGTAGACGGGACTTGGATGGGATTTGGACTGTGTGCGAAAAAACAAGGCTCATTGCGCATATGTGAATCGCTTTTTGAACATTGACAAAACGGCGGGAACGTTGGGTTTTATGCATGTGCATATATATATATATATATATCATTGATGCCTACGAGGGGAAAACTAAAACACGCACACTCCGGGAGATTTTATAAAACCGCGCGCGCCCCGCTCGCAATGGGACATCGCAAACGGCTGAAGGCCATCATCCAGAGAGGCCCACGTTACACACAGCTGTGGACGTACCTTGAAAAAATCGGCGCAAAGTGAAGTGTTCGGCTTCCTACGGTGTCCTTGCGCGTTTGTCTGATAAATTTGACAAACAAATATATATGCCCCGATGACGAATCCTATGAAGACTCTTTGTGTCTCCTCTTCCTTCTTCACTTGTTGGAATATTTATTTTATTATATTTTATCTTTTCTACTGACACTTTGATAATTTTTTTTTCTTTTCTCCTGTACTAATTTAATTTCTCTTATCTATATTTTTATTATAAAATTATTTTTAACACTCGTGCCCAGCGCTGCGTCCATGGCAATAAGTAGTTCACGTGCCTTTTCTGCAGACCGAATTATCCTTCTTCAAAATCAGGGGGAAGCACCTTTGGTACACTTGGCACGAAATAATTTTAAACAGAAAAAAATTTAAAATAATTTATTCTTGGATATTATTCTGTTTATTTGATAACCGAGGATTTTTTTTAAAAAATCAAGTCTCAAATGTTCACCCACTGACTCTAGGGACTGTCAAACACCAGCAGATCGTCCACCAACACCAATTTTTTTCTTTCAATAATTTAAAAAACTCCAAAATTGTAAAAAAAAACGAATTTTCTTATCTCTCGATTTCTGTGTTTTATTAAATTTTCAAATTCACTATAATTCGGTGTCTTCAAAATTCTTCGATGATTCTCTTATGATGGGTGACTGGTACGTTACTTTTGCACTTGGAGGGATTGATGTTAGAATAGTTAAAAACCTGGTGTAACCCAAGGCAAGGAGTCACCAGGAGTCGTTTTTGGACACCGGGAGGACTACCTAGTCGTAGAGTGATTGGGAACGCGACTGGCCAAAGCACTTGATTCGCGCGCGGTTCGGTTTGCTGCGCCTCTCCCATGCACTTCTTTTTTTTTATTATTTTTTTGTTTTTTTTTTATTTTGGTGTATGCTTCTCCTTTTTTTCGGGGGGGCTACACTCTGTGTGCGTATTATATATCTGTGTATAACTTATGTACATGTATAAATGTGTGTTAGTAAAAAAGGCCGAGAGCGAGCAGAGGAGAGTGCGTGTGTTGTGTGCGATGGGCTGTGTGCGCCGGGTAGGCGAGGTATAGTTACCGAAATGTTAACCTCGTGGAACCACTTTTTATTGAGTGTCGCAAAATTCATAGGAACCAGAGTTGGGTGAGCGAGAAGGAAAGAATGATAAAACTGTTTGAGGGATAGGGTGAAGAGTAAAAGAAGAGAGCGAGAGAGTAAGAGAGAAAAATTAGGAGAGGGGAAAGAGAGAGAGAGAGAGAGAGAGAAAAAGAGAGTATCAAGCGAGGAACGTGTAGTGGAATCAAAAAAGGAGGGAGGACTAGGCTGAGTTGGGGTTTAAGGGGCGGTTATCCCCACTACTGGTACCCAACGAAATTCAAGTAGTAACATCGTTCGTGCTGAAAACCCCTCTGGTCCTCGCCAATTCTTCAATCCCCACTACTAAAAAGAACTTTTTTCGCTCTCTACCGAAACACACACACACACCTCCCCCTCTCTCATCTTCTCCTCTTTCCCCCCACTACAGTCAACCCCGCCGACTCCTTCCTTCACCGTCACTGTGTGGCTATTTTTACATGTATGTGTGTGTGTTTGCCCCCCTCATTTTTTCACATTTGCTCTCTCTTGCACTCTCTCCAAATCTTTCTCCCTCTCTCGCTCTGTGGACCCGTCGTTGTACCCCTTCTTCGCAAATTTTTTTTTATCCTCATTTCTTTTTCTATACTTTTTGATAGCACCATCTCAATCTTTTCGCGAGTGAGAGAGAGACAGTCATCACCCTCCCGCACCTCACAAGCATTTAGCCTGTGCATAGCCAAACTTATGTACAGTTAGCTCTTGCACAAGAGTCGTACCGACGATTTTTCGGCACACTTGGTATAGAGTCTTCTGCATGGACTGATATGGGCAATGGAGAATCGTACAGAGTCATCGTAATTTATATTTTATCGTAGGATTTTTGAAAATTTTTATAAAACATTGGAGAGAAACTGCAAAAAGAGTACAAATGATGGCTAATATTTTATCTCTCTTTACATTTCATTAATGTAATTAAATGAATACTCTGGATGACAGATTTCATGATATAAATAATTACAATATCGCTTTTTTTCCTCTTTTTTTTCGTTATCCGTCCATATTAATATTGAATATAGAGCAAGGTATTATCGTAAAATTTGTTCCATCGTTTTTAACATAAAATAATAAAACGAGCGGATGAAAAAATAGAAATCCACGAAACATTATAAAGTGATATCGGAAAGGTTTTATGATTGTCATCATCGTTTTATTTGCATTCGTCAAAAAAAGTCCTATTCAACGTATCATCGTACACCAAGTGATATCACGAGACAGTTTTTAAATACACATTACTGAAATAGATATAGATTGACATATATATACATATTACTTTGCAACTCGTACAATTCTGAAATCGATTCAATTGTACGTGTAAAATGTCAGTAACTAACACACGTGAATTGATGAATTAGAAGAGAGATTCACGAGGTTACAATCTATAACAGGTTCCTTACTATTGGTTTTTTCTTTCTTTCATTTCTTCAAGCTTTTTTTTCCTCTCACAATTTGAATACCCTGGATATCCATGATTGGAATCACGTTAATAGGATTTCTTCGGTTATTATTAATGACATTTTGTGAGAAGTAGAATCAGGCCAACGTTGAATTGAAATATTTCATAACTCCATTGCCATTTCGTTGAAAATCTATAATTTCGTGAATATAACCATATTCTCATGAAAATCTTCGTATGTAATGAATTTAATTCCATTATCCATAAATAATTGATTGAATAATTGATTTTCATCGTTAATAAAACATGAGTATATGAGAGAAATGTGATCAATAATAGATTTAATTTTGTAGAAATTTGCACTATTGATTTTTGGATTTATTAAATAATGATTTTGTAGATAAATTATTTGCAAATTTTAATGGAAAGAAGATGAAGATATCAAAGGTATTGACATAGTGAATAGATTTCATTCCATTGAGACGAAATATCTTATTAAAAGAATTGGGAAAAAATAAGGATGAATTAAATGAGAATGACTTTGTTGCATTCTTCGTGAGCGACTAATGTACCGTTACAGGAGAGTGGAAAGGGGAGTAAGTGGTCTTAAACTTTGAAATATTAAAGAGATTAAACAAATCATTAGTGATCTCCCGTTTGTTTCTAATTGATTAAAAATATTTTGCCTAAACCAAATACTCGTTCAAAACTATTGAGTATCAATTACGCAATTAGCGGAATTGCAGTGTGCTTGAACTTGACTGGAACCGTTGAGTACACCAACGAATGAAAAAGAGAAGAGAAAAACAAAAGAGTAATCAATAAATCCATCTTGATTCATTGGATGGATGCAACAAGCCCTTGAGGACCGATCGAATCGTGCGAATCGTTCGTTCGATGACTCTTCAATGTTCAAAAAGCCTCACTCCTCCATTCCTTTATCACTATCTCTCTCATTCACATTGAAAAGATCCCTTTTACACATTCTCCACTTATCGACTTTCGACCCCGCGATGAATCTCTGCCATTGACTCCCTCGGTGAGGTAAATCGAAACGCCCGAAAAAGAATTTCTCTCTCTTTCCAATGTACGAGTGTTTTCTCGTTGCTCATAGCCAGTCTTTTACCACAAAAGAATATGTGTATAGTGCGTGGAAAAAAAATATCCCAGAGAAATATTAAAAATCAAATTTATTGATAGAATAATTTTTTACATTAAATTAACAGATGAAAAAATACCACAAAATTATTTTAAAAAATGAGGGGAAAAATATAAATGTTAACAGAGAGAGAGTGTTTTGCATACCACTTTTTATTGCATTTTTAGAAGGAAACTAATGTGATAAACTCATTATTTTTTTATTCCATCGCAATTCTCGTCAAGTGCATCAACCGCACACACTGCCACTTCATTCTCAATGTACACGTAAAAACAAAGATAAGATACACCAGTCAGAATACACATTGTACATGACGAATCCCGCAGACTGTCGCACACATACACACACATACATATTCTCTCTCTCTTCTTTCCTTTCTATCTCCCTCGTTTCGCTAGACATTCTTCTGCAAAACTGATAAAAATAGGAATGGGAAAGTTTTTATTCCACGTAATTAATTACACACAGTGATGAATCATCAAACATCAAAGATAAAATAGTGGCTGAAAAATGAGAAAAAAAATGAACCGGAAAAATTTATATTACAATGTCTTTGTGCGGCTGGTGAACTAGCAAAGAACGCACTATACCTAATACCGCGTAGTGTTAAAGTGAGGCGTCGATTTTTGCAAATGTCCTTGACGACATCCGTCCTGCTGTGGGCTGCCATTTATGCTCATTTATACTGCTTCTATCGTACTATATGTATATGTATATATTCCATTCTCTAGTCGTAAAAGGATACAGAAACAATATTTTATGATTTCGTTGTTTTTTTCCTCTACTTTTTTCTTTTTCTTATTGAATAAAATTTCTCCTGCCTCGCAGATGCTCGCAGGTGCGAGTATGTTTTTAAAAAAAACCGGTATGATATCCGAAAACTAGCCACACTGTATGAACAACCCCATGGATACGTGAATTCCTGATCTAAGAGACACAGACAGCGGTTGATCACGTTATATCAATCCTTTCTCACGCAGCCAACCCCTCTGTCCCTTTAAACGTAGAAAAACATTTTTCAAAACTTATTTAGCAACAAAAAAGGAGGAAAAAAGGATATTTAGTTAAATTATTCAGTTCTCCCGAAGAGACCAATGGTTCCAACATCGATTCATCGAGGAAAAAATCATGAGAATTTTTTAAACACAACTAATGGAAATATTTGGCTCTATAGAAATAATTCGAGAGATTTTAAGTTACGTAGAATGTCGATGCGGCCCTTGCTAGCAGATTCTTCGGAAGATGGGGCGTTTGCTAGTCAGTCCAAGAGGGCCATGAACCCCGAACAGGTTGCCCCCTTGGACGTTCACCTCTCCAACTTTCTTCCTTCCAAGCCTCATCTCCCCTCTTCTTTTAAACCTCACAAGTTTTGGGTGCTGTTGGGCCCCAACCAGAAAATGCCGGTGTTGCCTTTTCGTCCATGTCTTACCTCCCTCCTTCTTCGGCCAGTTTCGAAGCACAGGATTCATGGAAATAAAAAGAAGCGAAGAGAAGCCTAGCCACCCTGGGGCCCCTATTCCATTCTGCGCATCCTTGGCCTCGCATCCTGTAACTCCTCTACAAATGAAAAATCGAAGAAAAAAACGAATTACCTCTTTTCAAGCCTTGGATATTTCTTTTCTCATACTTCTTTCTCTCTACTTCACCCAGAGGCTTCTGGGCCCTTCGTGACGCTTACAAACTTAACAGTGTTAGATAATCTTGCACGTTAAAAAAGAATGAAAAAGTATATATTTTCCCATCCCTCGAGGTGCCAATAACCCAGAATTTCAATACATTTTTTCGCTTTCTCATAGTGTCTTACAAATTATGAAGTTGCTTCTCTACAATTCATTCTTCGTTCTTTGTTCCATCAGATAGTAGCAAAGAATTCACGTGAATATCACTCCTTCTCATTGAAAGAAAAAAAATGAGTTTCCCTCATATTAATTATTTGTTTAGAAGAAAAAATTCAATTGCCAATAGTTGAAGGAGAATAAATGTAACAAACGTAATGTTTTACAATGGAAATATGTGGCATTGCGTCGATCGAATTCCACGAAGTTTCACAAGTCGTCATTCCTTCCATTGCTTTAAATATACAATATGAATTATGATGACACAAGTTTTATAGCGAAGAACAAAACTGCGTTGATCTGCAGGTTTTTACATAGCTGGTTTTAAAAAAGGTGCCAATGACAATGAATTGTGAATTATATGTGTGTCATCCACCTAGAATGTGATACGCGAGTCTATCTTTTTTTCATAGAGTTGAGCAACTCTATAGCGTGGTTAAATTACGCTGATTATTGAAATTAAAATTTTCCTTTATTTCGCTGATCAAACTATTTTTAAATTTAGATTCCCCGCTTCTTTTTTTCTTGTTAGAACGATTAATCGAACAGTTGCACTTGTTAGAGTCATCGTAAAACCTTTTTTTTCTTTCCTTCCTCTCTCTCTCAGTTTTAAATATAAAAAAGCGAATTTTATTATTCCGCGAGCCTGGTTAGAGCGATGCATCACTGTCACTCTCCTTTCACTACCTCCCTGAGTATCACGGACCACCAGTAGCAGTTTCTTCTGTCATTCGAATCGTCATTCTAAATTCACATGTGAGCCATTCTAGTCTGCCTTTAATTGCAGCCCAGGCTCATTCAATCTAAATCACCCCTTCCTCATCCTTTGAAATTCAAACGAAGCAAACAAGTTTCTTTTTCATTTTAATTTTATCAAAAGGGCAAAGAATTAAAGTGAATAAAAATAATAAATATTTCAACCGGAAGTTTACTCCAAATTCCAAATATTTCGCACCGAATCGTGAAACAAAAGTCGATATCACGATTTCCCCGTGGGCGACGTATTTCAAATATGACAGTTAAACGAATGAAAAAAAAAGTGAAACAAATAAAAAAAAAAAGGTGGAAATAAAACCCGTAAAAAATCGCGCGATGTGTTTCGAATTAATCGGACCGATTGGGCCACACACCACCTGGTCAATTTTCCGGGAGTTTAAGTCACCTCTTTTTCATTTTTTTATTCATGTTTTTTTTTTCATCCCTCCCCGTATTTTTTCATTCGCAATTTTTTTCTTCTCTAACTCTATTTTTATTTTATTTTTTAACCGATCGGATTTTCACGCACGCTCCGTCGCCCTCGATCATTGCCTACGACCATTTAAAACGATTCGCACTCCTCTTGTTTTCCCCTCATTCGCTTCCCTCACCAGTATAACATGTGACGCATACAGTGTTGCAGCTAGAAACAGAGGGTGGACAGAGAGAAGAGTGCAAAGTGGTTGGATCATGTGGGTGGCTGCATACATTCATTCTCCTTTCTCTCTCGCTCAATCTCTCTCTCTTTCATGCTCTATTCGTTGATCGTTGGTCTGTCCGTGCATCGTTATTCGATGGAAAAAACTACATGTGCAACTCCAGCAAAAATCATCCCTACCCAATCACCAATTTTTCTCTCTTTTTTATTCTCTCTCGTTCTCTCTCGCTTTTGCCACAATCAACTGGGTATTCATCGGATAAGCATAACGTTTTATCCAATGATGCAACAGACATTATGAAATCTGTCGAGTATGCCCAATAGAATCCCCCTCAATGTTTAAATAAAAAAATAAACGATTTTTTATAAAATAACTAAAATTATATTCATCTTCTCTTTAGAATACGTTTGCAGATTTTTCCCCCTCACTCACTTGCATAAATTACATACAAACATTGTCGTAAACCTGTGAACAATGACCAACATCGCGCGCGCTCTTGCCCCAGATAACTCGGCTCGATTTCCTTCAAATGTTTCTCAATATAGTTTACTGATTATGCTGATGAAATTTTTTTCGTCGACTCATTAAATAATAACAACGTACGGAATTCTTTTTATTCTTTTTGAAGAGTCAATATTTATTCAAATTTTTCATCCGAAAGGATCATTACAAAATTGCAAATGGCATTCGTGTCAAAGTCACATTATCACTAATTTTTTGCAATGAAGAAGGCAAAAAAGTATCATCGTGCTTTGCTACGGAAATAATCGGTTAGTATCACCGTATGTGTGCCAAAATATCTGATCATGCTTTCGGGCATCATAATGCTGTGGGAATTCGTCTTTCCGGACGTACACGTTATACATATTGCCAATGTAATACACGATTATTACGCGCATCCTTGCTAATTCTCATTCCTCCTCGTCTTTTTTTTCCGAGCAAGTGCATAAAGTTTTGTTAATTTTTGAAACGTGTGTGCGGCCTGGGCGGATATATTTTTTTTTGAGGGTAAGAATGAGAGGGGAGAAATGAGTAGATGTTGAGATAGTTTGTAATTAGTCGTTGCATTTTCGGTCTATGCAATGAGCGGGTTACCCATGTGAACTTCCTTTGTATTTTCGGCTGTTAGCGTAAAGTTGGTTGCACTTTAGGTACTATTTAAAAAATTAAAAAAAAGTATTTAATTATTTGTTTCACTTCTTTTTTCCAGTTTAAAAAGGGATCTACATTTATTTTTAATGCATTCCTTATTTATCTTGCTATCCAATTAAATGTTAAATATTTTTTCAGTCTGCATTCGTATTTGCAGAAAATCGTGAATTATCAAAGAAAAATCAAATAAATTATTCGTATGAATTTTAAACTGGGTGAAATTGAAAAATTAACGCTAATGATTCTCTCAGTTAAATTTCCATATTTTTCATGGAATCAGCGAGTGTAATTGCATCATCGATGGTTAAAAAAGAAAATATATAATATTAAAAGTATTGCAAATGACAATATCCATAGGGAGGAGCGAAGTTTCATAATTAAAATCCCTTGTTTTGCATTCGGTTCTGCAAATATCGCATTTTATTATTGACGTACCAAAGCGCTTTGTTTGTTAAAATTACATATTCCCGAGTGCAATTATTATGTGATTCAGTTAGTGGATATTCTGTTTCAATATGTTTCAATGTTTTTTTTTACCGTAATTTTTTATCCTACAATATTTGTTTGAATAATCACTATTTTCATTTTAATTTTTTTAAATTCCTTTTTTTTCAATAAATACATAAATGGAATTCAACGATTGGCTCTCGTATGAAAACACTCGGGGAAAATGTTATTAATGCTGTGGCGCGTGGCAAACAAAAATAATTAATATTTATCGTTCTGAATGATTTTCCGTTTGCACCGAAATCGAAATATCCGGGGCTAGAAAGGGGGCGGAGAGTAGAAATTGTATGAAATTGTTTGAATTACGTAAATAAAACGCTAATCCTGTTAAGTGTAGGTGATTTCAAATTTTACGTTTATTTTACGTAAAACGTATTGTTCAATAACATTCGCCCGCTATAGTAGTTGGATGATTTCAATACAGTGCAATAATTTATATTTGTTATGTATGAAAATCTGCTTTTTTTCTCTTCGTCTTTTCAGTAACTGACCGATGACCCAATTTGTTTCAATATAATTTTCATCCCTCTTCAACTACACAATATCGTTAAAATCCAAACTGAGAGAGGTCACGGGTTATTTCCAGTTTGACGAGTTACGAATTGGAGAAAATCGTTCAATCTTCACCGCAGTTTTCTCCCCTACCCTTCAACCATTGAGTTTAGAGATCGTATGTATGTATTTTAGTTGGAGGACAACCTCACTCTTGTGGTTAAATACATGTACGTTATATTCAAATCACATTTACGATAAAACAGAGTGAATTCTTATAAATAAATGAATAAGAATAAAAATTTTATGTTTGCGCGTTGTCTTTTAGTATTTCTTTTTTAAATGAACGTGACAATGAGAAGTAACAGATGTAAACGAATGTCTTTTACGCTGTTTCTCGCCCATGTTTGGGTCTTCATGTACCTCTTTCTCTCTTGTTCTTGGACTCATTATAATTCCTGTGGTGTCCCGTGTTACAACTGGCGTCGGGCATCAGGATGTTAAAAATTCTCATGTTTAGAAAATTCTTTAAATTTGCCAAAAAAAGAAGCAATTTTGTCTTTAAAAAAGAAAAAAATGGAACTTTTGAATTTTTCATGAAAACTCTTGGTGAAGAAAATTTAATCAATTAGTTTAGAGACTTTTTGATCAAAGTTCATTTGCGAATTGTTGATTTGCGTGGGAAGACCACCGAAGCAGTTGAGTGCTTTTAGATGCAAATAAAACGGTTGACGAGAAATGCTTTCTTCTATAAAACCCAACGGCCATATTACCGGACTCACCGCAAAAGGAGAAGATAGAAATCTGCCGAAAGATTTCTTTCTGCATGTTACGTGGAGCCAATGGGATAGGGATGCACCAGACAGAATCGCGACCGAAACAATAGATTAAAAAAAGAAAATAAATAAAAAAATCAACGTAAATTTATCTCATCTCAATCGAGCAACATCTTGTCTTTATTTTTAAAACTGGCGAAAAAAATTGGCAAATAAATTTTTTATCTTTAATACACATATAAATAAACAAGCAGTAGTGTCAATACAAGAGTTTCTTTTTAATTCCGGATCAAGAAACTCCTAAATTCTCATTTCTCCCTTCCCCCTTGTGCATGAAAGTTTACAGTGAGGCTTTCTTTCGCCAGCGTGAGACGTAGTTTCGGGCTATTTCTTTTAACGTTCAAAAAATCAAACATTCTGGAAATAAAGTCTCGGGTGGGCCATCCTGCACAGTTTTGCACTGAGTTCTTTTAGTTGATGCACACGCAATACGCCTGAGAAACCAATACACAAGTTGGAAAAAAGCGCGAATGAGTGAGAGAGAGAATAAGTGAAAAGGAAAAAGAGAGAATGGCCAGGCATACACAACACACAAGAGCGTACGTTAGCCTCAGAAACGAAGCGTTTGCACGCACACCACACTGCTGGTCACGCATGGTGGTGAAATAAAAAAAAGAACGAGAAATTCTTTTTTTCGGCCCTAGAGATTGAGGCCGTTGCACCTAAAACCGCCGATGAACGCTTTGGGGGCCAATGCCTGAGCTGTTGAGCACAACTTAACAAAAAAACCCACTATGGTCACTTACTGTATCTCGAATGGCCCCTCCGGATATTTTTGCCATGACAAAATCTGGGAAAAACTTTTGGGCTTCACGACTATTTGTTATTCGTAGAAAACTTCATTTTTATTCACTTCCACGAAGGAAAAAAACTCGCAGGTCTGTGTTTCAATTAAATTTATAAAAGTCATGTTTTTTCGTTCCAAATGAATTTAATGATTCACGAGAAATAGAATTTTCTTAGAAAAAAATTTGTTCCAAGAAATGTCAATTATTAACGAGAAAATGAAGTGGGAATGAACAATGGAAACGAATGAAAATTAGATACACTCAGTTACTTGTGATTTTTTACAAGTAATATTTAAAAATATCGATGATTTTGTCTAGTTGAATGACCACAGAGGACAAAGGATACGAATAAGCCAAATGGTATGCGATCGAAAATACATTGCCCATTGCATACACACGTGCATATAGATTCTAAGTGGCTAAGTCAACAGGGGCCAATGTACGCGCGGGGCCGGTGCCCAATGACGTTGAATGAGTGAAAAAGAAGAATTCAGTATACATATATAAAATAAAGGAGACAGGGTGGGTACATAGGCTGTGTCGTGGGCAGGTGGTCCGCGACTACAGGCCCGCGTGGTTGCTCAAAAGAACATTTTTAAGGGCGTTGATCCTCAAACTCTTGGTTGAGGAACGGTGAGAGAAGACAGAGGAGAGGAGAGACTCAGCGGTGCGAGGAATACTCTGTGAATATTTTTTTCTTTCACTTTTATTTTTTATTTTTTGTTCAAAAGAATTAAATTTCGTTGTGGTGCATAGAGCTTTGTCCTCTTGTACATATATACAGAAATGTTATACACAGAAATTGAGAATGAGGAGAGCCAAAAAAACACAAGCCAAGCGTGAATGCAAGCGTTTCGGGTGCGTGGAGAAAGGATGTACCTTTGGTTGCATTGCCTCGGTGGTTATTTGTACTTTGAACCGTTGAGAATTAGCAGTACCAGTGGCCTCGCATGTTTCACTTTAACACGCGATAACACAAAAATTTTTCATCCCAAAAGGAGGAATAAAAAAGAAATGATTCCTTGTGAACGGCTAAAAATAAAAAGAGTCTTTCAAAAATGATGAATTACCGAGAGATTTTCAGAAGAAAATTCATTTTATTCAAATAAAATTTAACATCAGTAAATTAGGATGTTTTTCTTTATTTTTATGAGTCTATACTTGACAAACCGATGGCAGGCCTGTCTCCAGTAACATTTGGACATTATATATCGGGGCTTCATGGGCTCGTGTTGCGTCCGTTGTCGCTAGTAAGCGGAGACGATTGCAGCGATGTAAGAAACAAAAAAATTAACGCAGAGAGAGAAAAAAAAGCTATTGAACTGAAGAAAAAGACAAGGGATATGAAAACGAAAAAACGTAAAGAAAAAACGGCGCCACCGAAAACTGCCTAGCCATTGCATTAAGTAGAAAGAGGGAGGACGGTTGCAGTAGTGATGAGAAGGTGAGGTGGAGGGACGGAGGGTTGTGAGGCCAAGAAAGAGTGGCGAAAGGAGAGGAAAAGAAGAAGACTGTGCAGAGTGAAGTGTGAGAAAGAAAGAAGCGGCAACGAAGGAGGGTCTAGAAATTAGGTTGTTGCACCGGACCCGCGTTGAGTGGGGGCAGAACCCAAGGCCCATGGCCACTTCCCCGACTGGATATTTAGGCCGTTGCACTTTTCGGCAGTTCATTGGTTATGTGGTGGGGGTCCCAAATAGGCGGATAGACACTATAGTGGGGGCAACTGCGGCAGTTACGGGGGAAACGGGGGATAGAGTGCATTTAGGTGCAGTCATGGTAGGAGGAAGAGAAATAAAAAGCAAAGAAAACGAATTTGAGAGAAGACGAGAAAAAAAGAAGAGAAACTAAGGAGGAGAGGGACTCTAGTAAAGAGACAGGGCCGCACACACGACGATTTCACTCGAAATATTCAACTCCTTTTTCTCCATTCTTTCTTCTCTCATTGTGTAAAAGTAAATAATTTACCATTTTTTTATTTATTAAAATTTTGTAATTTTAATTGCTAAACATTGATAATACATTGGATATGAATTCGAGGGAATAAGAAAGAGAGATGAAGAAAAAAATGTGAAAGCTAACTGTAATGAAGAAGAAAGGCTGAGGCTAAAATAAAAAGATGTTTTTGTTAAATTGTACACTAACGGCAGATTTCACCGACACCAATGAACGATTCATCAACATGGCGCTATGCTCGTTAAGACCTTTACCACTCACGGAATATAAACCCGACGCGCTAATATTTCAACGCCCAGCCACATGGGGGGATTTAAAGAGAGCCTGAAGATTCATACAAGTAGAGACATGGTACCATACTAAATGTTATATAGAAGTCATCTTTAACTTTTTTAAAAAACTAAAGAGAAGCATCGAATTATACACGACCTCATCATTTATAACGCTCAGTTACTTTTTTAATGATTCAAGCCAAAATGTTAAAGACGACTCTTTTCCTTCTTTTGTAACTAGCAGATGAGGAAAAAAAGGAATGAAAAAATCTTAGTAACTGAAGAAAGTCGAGACAGAAAAAAAATTATAGATGTAAAAATTACTGAAACTTCTTTATCCACCATTTTATATAGAATTTTTTCCCTTTTGTTTCAGATGGAACAAATGGGCACAGAGAAGAAAGAGATGGAGATATATCGAGAAAGACTGGTGAGTATTTCTTCGTGTTTTATTTTTCATTTTCAATGGTAGGATAGGATTAAAAAAGAAATAAGTAAAGAGAGAAAAAAAGCACATGGGTGAAATTGCATTTGGGCCGTTGCACCTGAATACATGGGAGAGGGGACCAGGATCTTTTGCGCTTGCGCAGTGTCCATCTATTGACGAAAAACGAGAGAAAAAAGAATGGAGAAAGGGGGCAAGTGGAGCTAGCAACTAGAGAGGGAGAGAAGGCGAAAAGAAGGACCTGATAGAGTGGGGTTCCTTGATATTTAAAAAGAAAGAGTGGGGAGAATGCATTTAACGTTACATGAGGTTAGAAGGGAATGTCTTGAGAGCCGAAATGCGTTTTGGGACTATTCGGTGGCTGTTAAAGTGGCGGGGGGGAAAGGGAACTGAGCCGGGCCCTAGCAACGAGAGGTAGACGCCTAGCAACGCGGTACTCCATGTTTCGAGGGAAAAGGGAGAGAGAGAGAAGATGAAGAAAAAAATTTAAGGGAAGAGGGGGAAACATTGGGCCATCTCAAGTGGACGAGGAGGCAAGTGAGGATGACGGGGGAGAGCTAGCATGCATTTTAGGCGCATATACAGGTTGTGCATCACAGGACCGGACTTTTTCAAACTTCTTGCGCGCGTGTACGTGTGTACATGTGAGGCTGAACGATGTTGAAAAGAAAATAATTTTAAAAAAAGAATGAAATATACAAAAAGAAATACTGAGTGACTGGGGTGGGGGGTAAGTAGGGTTCACCAGAGGTTTTCGACTCTTCTCTGTGGGCTCTCCTCTTTCGTTCGTCACAACTAGTTTCAGTGGTTCGCAAATTTCAATTTTATCAAGAATGATTTCATGTACTTTATTCATGAAAGAAAATTTCATTTTATTCATTATATACCGTGGTTTTTCACGAAAAAATATAAAAAGCTAATTTGCGTTGGGAAAAAGCAATTATTTTCACTAATATGAAATCAATTATGCAACTAAATATTCCATAATGAAAGAGAAAAAAAATTGTCCTCAACGATGACAATTTAAAATGATAAATGATTTATTAATTACAAATTATTATTATTATGCATCATTACTGATTTGTCTATTTTTGAAACAATATTTGAAACATATTTTAATTGCTCTGCCAATGCAATTTCGTTTGGGATGAGAGAATACATATTTTTTCTTTCTCTCATTTTTTAATGTTTATTTAATGAATTTGGGTGGGGTGTATTGGATCAATACACGATAAAACCCCGAAAACAATATGAACATGTAATTCGACAGCCGTCTCGACCCGTTTGCTAATTACACATGCGTAAAAGGGCGAAAATATACAGTTCGAAAGAGAAAGAGAGGAGAAGGATGGAGAGCCGTAACACTGGTTATATTGCGTGAATACGAGAGGGGGACTACACGCGATGCCTAGTGTTATCTGAGATTCCGAATGGGATAATTTTCGCGATAAGGCCCGCGTCGTCCGTGTGCAGTCACAGCCCATTGTAAATAACTAGCCCCAGACGTCTATTCCTTTCACTTCAACGTTATTAAAAGAAGAAATAATAATAATGATGATAATCGAACACTGCCACAGTAACTTTTTTTTCCTATCCAATTTATACATCAATATTTCTCTCATTAATTCACATAGATAAATGCGAAGAGAGAATAGAATCATTAAAACGAAATAATAAAAATTCTTGGTATCCGGAAGTTAAGTATTACGTAACATAAACTGCATCATCGAGGGAGGGTTGAAGGTTGTCTCCCGGCTGACTCGGTTCCGCGAGCCAGTATACAACCGTTTGTAATGCCACGGGCTGCCTTCCGTCCGGTATTATGCTCCATTTGACCTTGGGTGCCTGCGACAATAAGCAAACGAGGAGTGGTCCTTGATGCACCGTTCCTGCAAGAGGTGAAGCACCGTTCCTTTTTTTTCTCGTTTTCTTTTCTTCTTGATATGAAAAAATGATTTTATTTGAAGAATCTCATTGGAAACAATGTGAAGTATTAATGATATCGAAGAAATACTTCACCTGATTCAATAATAATTTCATTATTCTACCCACTGATTTATCTCCAGTGGTATTGAATTTTACTTGTGTCAATTTTTAATAATGACAGTTGGATTTAATATCTTACATTTTAATGAACTAAAAAGGTAATTGGCAATTTCATAATGGATTAATAATTTATAATCAGTAATAATTGATAATTCGTGATAATCCAATGAACTCGCTCCATGATTCTATATTATTGAAATTTCAATTAAATTTTTAATTTACAAAAGTCATTTGAATTGGATCATTGGAGAATACCATCTTTAGTATCAAGAATCTTCAGTTATTCGTGGAATTAATAACAGGATAAGAAGGAAAGAATTGAGAAAAATTGTGAATCCATTTGAATAAAAAATATTCAATAAAAATTTTACCTCTTAATGAGTCGGTACACGTGACTGATTTATCCGAGAAAAAAAGAATCCACGGCTTTGAAATCATTCACTGAACAAAGCAGTGCTTTCACAAGTATCAGTTCTATATCGGTTTGAGAGAAAACGTGAATGGTACAGATGAATTTCCTACGTTATTCCATTCGAATGTTTCTTTCTCTCATCGATTACACTTTATGAGTTTCCAAATCCTATAAAATCAATGAATTAATCATGCTCACGCGCCCAATTATTTTAACAATTTACAAATTGTATATTCCTGAATTCAATAGATTTTGTTATTCACTAGTTTCCAGTATTTAACTTCAAAATAATATTTTAATGTATTTTCATTTGTCAGTTTTATCCGACAATTCCTCAGATTTACATTGTTTTAATGGTACTATTCATGATTATTTTACCTTGATAATAAAAGGGATTCAAATTTCACGGGGCTTTGAATATATAATAATATTCAATTATTTTGAATCTATTAATTCCAAATTTCCATCTGAAGAACAAAACCAAATGGAGCACTATTGTAAATAACTGAATCATTGTAATAGATCCATCAGTGATGAGAGCACAAACGGATGATGCAATGAGAGAAATTTCGGTGGTTAGATTCACGAAAAACTTTCATAATTTTTTTTCATTTCTAAAGAAATAATATTTTTAGTCGCACTGTTAGAAAAAATTGACAATTCAGTATCATTATGAACATCGAAATTAAAAATCGCAATTTTAATTATCTTTGAAATTTGGTTTTTCATGGAAAATTCAAGAACGATGTGATTTGAATTTTCAAACACGAATGAAAAATTAAATAATGTATAAACTTGGATTTTCTGTTAAGAAAGTGAATGCAACAAGGCTTTAAATTTTCATAAATTGCCTGGAATTTGATTCATTCACTGAATAATCCACTTCGAATTCATAAGAATAATCATAATTTAATCGTAATTTGACCAATGATTCGCAATGAAATTTCCCATCTTACTTGAATACTTTCATATCAAATGAATTTTCAATTAATAAATTTTCAAAACTTTTAAGCTACGTGAAAATTGTTAATTTCAATATTTTTTTGGTTGAATTTTGAATAATAATTTTCTCACAGTGCGGAAGTATTTTCCCTTCTTGTTCCAATTACCATAATTTTAATGAATTTAACAAAAATTTTAATGTATGATAATAAGCTTTCTTGTCAATGCCATTTTTTACTATATTTTTTTTTGGAAAAATCATATTCTTTTCTCAGTACGTCAATGAATTCCTATTTAAGGATTTTCCGCGGGCTTAGGACGAATAATTAAAAATTTATAAAACCAAATGGATTATCTTTATAATATTATGAAAATTCGGGGAAATTTTTGGGAAATTTAAAAAGTTTTTTCACGGAGAGAAAAAAAATTATAAATTTTATATAGGAAATCCGAGCAAAATTAACATTCGGCATGATGATCCTCTAGCTTGTTCACGATAAGTCACATTCATGTGAAGCGCATCAACAATTATATTAATAACAAAAATTATCGTTCCGGAAGAGCACCGATGAGAATTATCCATCTCCAAACGTGATTTTTTCATTGATTCCTAGTGAGATTTATTTCTGAATAACAATTTCACATATTCATCGGTAAAAATCGATCAGGAAAAGCTTATCGATTATTGTTCGGGCTCTCATTCTTCCTATTCATTCTCTTCCATGTAACCGCGAGGATTAACAAATAACATTAAATTTAGTTTAATGGGAAATGGATGAAAATGAGTCACATTTCCGTGGAAAAACATGTCAAAATCCTAAAAAAATTGAAACGTACAAAATAATCCTGAACAAAATTATAATTGGACATTCCATAATCATTAAAAGAATTTTCATGTTTAAATGGATTAATTCACCGAAAGAAAGGTGTCTGAAGAAAACCTTCAGCTATAATTCTTGAAAATTTCCTAAATCTCAAAAAATTTACCAATTTTTTTTCACAACATAATTTCGTTTTATCAATTTCCCATTATTGTCCCTGAATCCGCTCAACAGCCTCAACAGAGGTAAGAAACCTATCTTCTACATTCAAATCGGAGTTTGTAAAACTCGCGTTAAAAAAATCAGTCCCTCCTCTCAGTAAAGGAGGCCATATTTCATAAGATCCCTCGCCTGTTTTCCTCTCTTTTATGTTACCTATATATCCGAACCTTCTCCTCAACTTGTACACCGTTTGGTGTGCCTTCAACCTGACGAAATACCGACAGAGATAGAAGGAGAACCGGAAGGTAAGTGGGAAGGAATAAGGAATAAAAAATACCTATGTATATATAGCCTCGTCTCATACCTTTCCAAAACGCGAAAACGCTTGCGCGCCACAAAACTCCGACTTGTTCCATCTCCGTCCCATCCAATCCCATGGCCCTCGCGGTACTGCCAAGCCCGCCAATGTAATGTTTCTTTTATTGATTTTGCGGCGACCCGCGGAAATTACAGTGGTCCTGGTTGAAATGTATATGTAAAGCTTGGATATAACACATTTTGAAGGGAACTTGCGGGCTCAGTTGCCATGCAAAAATATTTCATTATGTCTTTTTTCGCCCTCCCAACAAAACGGAAAAAAACGTTTATGCAATTTTTAAATTGCCATTTATTTTTTCCCCGAAACATCAATGACACTGACAATATCAACGTCACTATCAAAAGAACATGATAGGGTGGTAAAGGGAGATGAGGAGGAGAAGAAAAGGGCGGAGGGAGAGAGAAGAAGAAAGGGACGTGTCTGATGGCTCTCACAAATTGACCTACACTTGGCCGCTGGCGTTTGTGGGCAAAAGGGACCTCAACTTCCGGCGCTCCAGGAGTGGTTTCGATAGGTCAAGGACACTCCCATGGTGTATATATACGTATATACATTTTAGGATATAGCCTGGGTCAGGTTGACAAATCACCCTTTTCCCATTGGTAGAACGGCTCCTGGGGACAAAAAAAGAAGTCAATGTGTTGGAGGGAGAGAATTGAGGGACGGGGGAAGGAGATCCGAGTGCATTAACACCCTTCGAAAATACCAAGCAAGGAGAATGACCGTATGAGAAAAAGGAGATAATTTAAATGGAGCCACTAAAATTATTCGACTTTGGAAATTGACAGAATACGTGATAATTGTTGTGAACTCGTGTTAATCAGTCATCAGACAATTACACACGTTTACCACATTTCTACAAGGGTATGTGCCACTCTCTTTGTGTCGTTGAAGCTCATTTACCCACACACACACACTAATCGATAATTCAATAAACACATGTAGAGCAACAATCTCTAAAGTCACACATGTAAATGTTTCGGGAAACTAACGTTTGAAATGTGTTCCCAACCACGTGGCTTGGAAAATTACGTTTGGTGAGAGTCACACAGGAGAGTATAGTTGTGCACTTTATATACGAAGAATGCCAGGCTGTGTATACGTGAACCAGAGACTCTCGTTTTCGTCGGGGTTATATACCGTATAGAAAGCGAAAACGTGAACGGCCACTGCTCTACCTACATTTCACCCATTCACGCAGAGCGTCGAGTCAAAAACAAAAAAAAAAGTGGAAAAAAACAGAAAGCGTGGAAAAAAACGAGGTGGAAAAAATAAAAGTGCAGAGTGAAAAAGAAAAGAGTAGAAAAAAAAGAGAGAGAGAAAGAGCGAAAAATAGGGAAAAAAATAACGTGGAGGAAAAAGGGGGTGAGAGCGATCGAGCGAGGTTAAAACGTGTGTCATGGAGAGGAAAAGAGGGAGACGCATTGGTGGCTGGAGCGCGCCTACTGTGCGGAAAGTGTGTCCCGAAAAAGCTCTGGAAAAAAGGGACTGGAGATGAAAATAGTTTTTTTCTTTATTTTCAGCCAGAGAAGTGAAATGCTGGTGAAAAGATGATAGAGAATAGAGGAAGCAAAAGTCAGGGAGAAAGAGGGAAGCGGAGAGGGTCCTCCTAAAATTGCAAAGAGTATATGGATGTGGAATCGAGCTCGAGGGCGCGTTGTAGAACCAAAAGAGAAATGTATGGAAAGTTGAAAGTACAGAAAAGTGGGGGAAAAAGTGCGATAAATGATGAGGATAGTAGTTGGTGATAGAGAGAGATGAAAATTACTGGTTGTACCACAGAGTAAAAAGGGAAAAGAGAACGCGAGGGTGGCAATAGGTAGGAACCATAGAGGAAGGGGGTGAGTTAGAGAGGAGAAAAAGAGAGGGAAAAGGTTGGGGTTCGTTGCTAGGGATGAAGTACGTAGGTATTGATCTATTTAAAGCCTAGAGTACCAAACGAGGTCCTTATTAAAAAGCGGAATGAAACAAGGGGACGTCCGCGCCCTCTTCTACTTCTCTCTTCTTCCTTTTTTTCCGTCGTTCCTTTGCGTTCTCTACTTTTTTTTCATGTATTTTTCGTCCCTCCTAACTCCGTAATCTTTCTTGGTACTGGTGTATACTCGACGCAGGGAATCTACGCTTCTCGTACACTGTTTTGTTTCGTGTTTTTCAAGGGCGAAAGAAAAAATTAAAAGAGTCTTTGGAGATACTGAAGGATTCAGCTACAGGCTTGGGATGATGGGATAAAAGACAGAAACATTCTGGATTCTGGGCTTTTTTTATTTAGAAAAAAAAGTGGAAAATAGTTCTGCGAGATTTTTTTTTGAGTATGAGGAAAAGGAAGGTAACTTTTCCATTAGTGATTCTAATGGGAGTTCAAATTTCATCCTTTTCACATTTTTTCTTACCGAATATTTCATTCAATTCAAAGAAAAATAACACAATTGTTCTGTCTTATTCTTCTGAATTGGATTAATTCTAATGAATTTGATGAAGCAAAAAAATTTAATATTTCTTCATTAGAAATTGTAATTTTTTTCATTTGCATTTTTTTTTCAATTCACAAACGTGATATTTCTACTTTGTAATGAAATTCTCATTAATTCATGAAAAACGGGAACGTCGAATAATTTAATTGGAATGACTAATTTTAATGACTCTCATCTGCAATTTACGAGGAAAAAGAGAGAATAATAAATACAGAAAAATTAAAATAAAAAAAAAACCAATAATTAAATCAGTAATGTAACAATTCAAATATCATCATTAACCATTGTTAAAAAAACAAGAAAGAAAATCTCAATTCTTTGAATTAGTAATTTGTTTTTAATTGCCTATCGATCCTAATGTCTACTAAACCGGTGCTCATATCGGAGGAATAGTAAAAAAAAAGGATCAGAAAAAAAATGATTGGTGGGAGGTGAGCCTGGCCGGTCACAGCAGCACGCGCAGTCCAACGCGCGGCGCGCGTCGATAGATATAAAATCCCACAATTTTAAAGCATTTTAGTATCGATCCCTCTTTTTTGCCCTAGACGAGAGTGAGGTTGACGATAGGTAGAGAGAGATAGTGAGGGAGGGGCTCTCGCGCAATGGTGGTAGGAATTAAACCTTCTCCTCCTCCACCTCCTCACTTTGGGTCCCCCTTTTTCCATATACATTACTCTCTTTCTCTCTCAACTTTGCAAAATCCCCCTAAAAAACCCTATCCAGTGGATGGGACGATGCGCAGTTACACGGGATGTATAAGTGCGTTAATGCATAATCAAATTCCGCAAATCCGCTTGCTATTTCCCCTCATCGCGTCTCATCGCGCTATCCCTACCCATTCGTACTCCAAACCAAAGGACGAAAAAAACATTTGCCCAACCATTCTGTATTTTCAATTTTTTTTCAATATTTTCACTCGTTTTTACTTCTCTCGGCATTTTTTTTTATTATTTTTTTCTTTTTATTCTACTATTTTTATACCCACACTCTTGAGTGTTATTTTTTTTCCTTCCTCTTTACAGTAGTAAAGGAACGATATTAAAAGGGATAAAAAAAAATTGTAATCTACATTTTCTCACGCATCGCGTGTATGGCTGCGTATATAGACTGTCACCTTTTCTCCACCCTTCGTCGAACCCTATTGTATCACGGCCCACTGGACATCCCTCTTTACAATTTCTCCCCCATTATTACTATTAATAAACCCCCAACGTCTTGTTTCCTCATTTACGCATTGCGAATCTCTTGTCTCAGCTTCTTTGGAACGCGTATTATCTGTGATTAGAGAAAAAAAGGGGTTATAATTAAATTTCTGGATAATAATTGGAGGATTTTTCATATCCCCCGAATTATCATCATTATATAAAATAATTGATAGTTCATCATACGTTAATGAAATGTGATAAGTTAATGAAGAAAAATAATTGAAAAAAACAATGTTTATATCTTTGACACTGAGTGAATTCAGTGTTGCATTATAACCGGTTTTATTTCCATGACTTTATGATAGCACACATACATCCTCTTCTGTCGAAGAATAGCAACCTAGCGAAAGAGAGACAACGAAAATATGAAGCACCAGAGGGGCAGGGGCCAAGGGAGTAAAAGTTGGAGGATGAGAAGGTAGAAATGGTAGTGAACAGAGAGTAGGAAAATCCATAAAGTTATAAAATGTGCGGAGAGCGTAATAGTACGCACCGCGCAGATTAGTTATGAAAATATAAAAGGGAACGAGTGAGAGGAAAACTGTGGTGGGGTAGTTATAGTGGGGTACATCAGCAGGACACACAGAGAGAAAACGCGGTAGAGAGCAAAACGAGTGAGGGTGACTATGGCTGGGTCGCTGAGAGGGCTCAACTTTTCCAACAAACTCAACCAATCCCTCTCGCGCGTTTCTAATGGCAAGAGAGAACCACCCCCAGCACCGTCTGTTTTACGTTTCCCCCTTTTTTTCCTTTCTTTTTCGTCTTTTCAACCCCCTGTGAAATAATTTCTGTACTTGTTGTCTTGGCTGGAGCTAAATTCATAAATCTAAAATTACGGAAGAGACGTGTCAATTTTTTAATTAAATGATTTCTACAATGTTTCGTTTTTTTTAGAATTCTAATTTTTTTTCTCCGTTTTCCATTAATTTATTTCTCTGAATCTCCGAGTGTCCTTGATTCCCCTACCAGTCACACGTCAAATTACCGAGGCAGCTACTCATCAGAGTGATGATCGTTTGATGTATCTCAACAGGGAATCATGGGGCTATGAGTATTAGTTGTGATGCTTCCTCCACTTTCCCCTCTCCTCCCTTCCCTCTCATCGTCCCACACCTCTTTGCTAGTCATCTAACCCCTTTTATGCGTGTAGAGGAGAAACATAGCTCCGGTGCGTTTCACCTAGTCCTTATTTTTCACCCTCCCTCGGCATTCTACGTGCGTAGGAGAATACTCATACACTAGAGATGTATACGCACTATGGCTCGAGGGAAAAAAGATTCGACCCCTCGTGTTATATCTGTATACGCATAGTCTTTCCGGCTTTAACATGAGACCAAAGGGAAATTGCTCTATCGAGCAAACAAGGGAATTATTATAGTGTGGCATATAGACCTTATTTTCCTATAACCGGAAACTAATGTGTAATTTTATGTCATTAATTTTATTATTATTTTCATGAACTTTGAGAAAAAAAATAACTTCAATGTCATTCATTTTTCGGTAATAATTCTTCTTCCTGAATTTTATAATGGAAGGGTCGAAAAATTTCTGATTAGAATTAGATAGTAAAATTCCATTTCCCATACTTTTGCTCGAAATCTAATGATGAATTTTTGTAATTGTTAAAAAAATCGATTTTCCACTGACATTTTTGGTCCTGATCATTTTAGTGTGATTTCAATTCAAATAGAAAAAAAATACAGTTGAAAACTTCATTTTTCAAGAATGAAAATCGCGTGAAAGTAGTGAGAGTATGTGATATATGAATCATTGATTGAATTCTATTGAAAAGCTGGGGAAATCTTCGATGGAAAACAGATATTATATATTTTTTTATGATTTTTCAAAAAATTCGACCGCTCCGACCGAAAATTGGCGGTCTTACAGGTTCTGAAAACTGTCACTTCTTTGCAAATATCTTCCTCTCTAATTTTCGTCGTGCAAGAAATAAAAAAATTAGGTTCACGGTGAGTGCATTTCTCATCGATTTGAATAACATCGAATGTAATTTTCAAAGATGCCTGAGGAAATCAAAATTCATTCAACGAAAGTATTTTTTTCCATATCCATCTCGAAAATCATCCAGATTCAATTCCAAACTACCCCTAATTTTGCTGTGGCCATTAAAATTGAATTTCCGCAATTTTCAAAAAAAAAATCGAAGAATCTTACCACCCCTTACCATTATTCATGAAAGTAATTATAAAAGCAGGAGACAATTCGCTCATCCTAATCACAATGGAAAAATTCATCCTCACGATTTCAATCGAGTCAACAGATAGCAAGAAGCATTGGGAATAGTTTATTCCATTTGAGAAAATCATACACTGAATATATCCTCATATCCTAGTCTAATGCTAGGACTGCTGGATCATAGGATCGATAATGTATGAGGTCTCGAATACACCATAACCCAACCAAGTATACCTCATGCATAATTCAATCAGAGTTAGACTAGAAACGTCAATACAGCTCGCAGATTATTTCTTTTCCCGGGCTCGCTACCTTCTCTCTCTCTCTCCCTCTCTATTTCACTCACTCACTCACTCACTTTTCCCGTTCTTTTCATTTCTCCCGCTACATTTTTCCATATACATAGATATATATTTATGTCTTACATTCGTTCTGTCTTTCTGCGTCCTGTTCTCGCATCAGTATTCAGTTAGACGGGAAAAAAGGTATAAGCGAGACAGAAATAGAAGAGAAAAGGGGTGGTAGAGAAGACGGGGAGTCCTCCGCGTTCTAACTACCCCCGTCTTTTTTCCTATTCATTCATTCCGACCCCTCTCAAAAAACTTCTCTTTTATATTTTAATCAACTAATGCTTTACGTACATTTTTATAAAAAAATTTGCCCTTGCTCTCCTTCTCTCATCTCATTTTACATTTTAATTGACAGCCTTTTATCTTTCTGAATAAGATAATTTTTCACTCAAATAAAAAGAAATTTTTTTAAGAAGAGAGGAAAAGATATTAATAATTTTAATATTTCACCGTTGGAATGAAGATTCCATCACCCATAGAAGACATAAAATATTAAATTCCACAATGTTAATAGTTTCCTTTGACGAGCCATCAGTGTGAGCCTTTAATCTACCCTCTTACAAAGCCAACTCCATTCCTGTAACCTATACACACCTATACACCAAATGAATAACTCCCTCTTGAAAATCGCACATAGTATGTGACGAGACGAGTGAAAATAAAGCAAGATTGGAAATAAAAACAAAATATACAAAATAATGTTTAAATAAGTCTGGCAGGAAATAAAAAGACGTTGTGCAATGATGCGTGAAGTCTAAATGAAATGAACAATGAAAAATTATCGCTTAAAAAAAAAGAAATTGTGAAAACACGAGAAAAGGTTTTTCAATTGAAGTACCTCGCACGGTTGGCGATGCGCTTCAGTGTTTTACACACAGTCATAAAAGAGAGTTTGTTCACCACTCTCCTCTTTCCCTTGCACACTCTTCACGACAGGCATTTCCACCTCTTCCCCCTCACAATTCTCTCTTGACAATTTTTCCCACTCCTTGTTTCCCTCTTTTTCTCTCTGAGTACTCCCCCATCTTTGACCATCTCATTCTCTACTAACTCGCTCATCCTCTCTGCATTATCTTCTCTCTTTTCCTTCACCCCCCCCCCCCTCTCCGGGCGCAACTGGGCAAAAGAGGAAAATGAAAGCGAAACGGTTCACCCCATCCTGCCTCTCTTTTTCTCTTTCTCTTGTTTCGAAGCGCCCTATCTATCTTCTCCTCTCACTCTAGTTTAGCCTCGGCACCACCCTTCTAATTTTTCCACCCCTTTCACTAAAATTAAAATCAATAGTGGCACCACGTGCCCGGAGGCCCCCAGGGCCATCCTCCATCCCTCAACACTTTCACCCCCAAACTGTTTTAAAATAGTACGTATCTCATCGCTGCATGGTTACCTTACTCTTCTCTTTTTCCTCCCCTTCCACCGTCCCCCCCTCACTTCTATCAGTAATGTCGCATTTATGACGGAATTTCAATATCGCTTCAAACAAAATCCAACCTTGTATGAAAACTCCAGTCCTTCCTCCTCCTTTCCATCACTGTTTATTTTACTGTATCTGTTTACAATTCTCTTTCTCTTTTACTAAACATTTCCCATCTCACATTCTTTTATTAACGCGTCTTTATTTTCCATGGAAATCCGGTTTATACGTGTCGCAATGATTCTCTCTCTTTTTCCCTCTCGAATCACTTCTTTCCTTTTCAAAAAACCATTTCGTTTTCATATGGTATCGGGTAATGAGGGAGAAGAGCTGGTGGAAAGTACACGAGACACGATTGTTCATTATGAGTTGCTTTAATCTGACGTAATGTTACATTTTATCCAACTGTTAAATATCCATAGAAAAAAATGCTCTTTTGTATTAGGAAAGTCAAAAGTATTTTTTCTAATTAAGTCAAATTTACCGTTCACTATTAAAATTGATTAAGTGAATTTTCTCACTTCGTAGCGACAGATTTATCGTCGATTTAACTTCTCACGTCGTGACCAATCGTGTGGCTGAAATGTCTACGCTAAACCGGAAGCCGGAAGACTCCGATCGTTCACGGGTAAGTTCAATTTACCCTCCCTCGCACTCAAATGCATCCTCACTGGTCTCTATGTCTCTCTCTCTCTCTCGTGCTTTTACGGATAGAACATATATAGTCCGGACGGAGTAACAGGTAAGGTTCAATCCGCCCGGCAAAAGCATACAGGTGGCCGCATGCCCCCCACACACACACACCGACTGTTGGTTGTGTGGCCGTGCCTTCCGGGTGTGTGTGGAGAGCTTTTCACTGGCATATGTTCACAAACACTGAGAAAATTCACGTACGTGGCAAACTAATACATATATATGGTTTCTCTCTCGTGGAGAGAAGTAGTGAAAGGGTGGAATGAAGAAGACGATGAAAATCCAGGGGGTGAAAAAAGGGGATCGAATGTTCGGAGGTGGAGGATACGTAAAAATGCAGTGTGCAACTCGGAAAATCATTCAAGCATCTTTTATCGTCTAATTTCTCAACGGCGCTAGACACATGAGGCAAATTCAAATCCCATTCTTCCTTCCATTCATTAATGATTGATTAATATAAATAATTTGTGCCTTTGATTAAAACATTTCGATGGAAAATATTAATTCACATTGTTCATTGGGCATTTGAATAAAAAAATTCAATTTTTATTACCTCTCTTTTTTTACTCTTCTTTATTGGAGAATTAATGATCTCGTATCCACTTTAAATTTGAAATTCAATTTATAATTTCCGTGCCGTCATTTTGAATATAAAATTATGAATTTCACGTTAAATTAAAATGACGTCTGTATATTTTAATATTGGAAAATCGTCAATTTGTAATTTTCAACTACACACGAAATTACAATTATCTCCATTTATTATATAAAATTGTGAAAAGTAATTCCATCGTGAATGGTGTGCGGAGGTAGAAAAAACAGGGGATTGGGATGTCTGACTGGAATTTAAAATTAGATTTACACACAATTGGAATATTTCACGTTTATTATTAATTCATTTTTTTATTTCTCCTCTCTCTCTTCTCATATACAAATGAAAATGTCAAAATGATTGGATATGAAATTGTTTTTTTTTAATAGAATTTATTTTTCATTCCCAATCCACTCTTTCAATATTATTGTGTTAAAAAATGAAAGGCAAATGGGTGCAATATTCATTTGAATCGTGTGGGATTCGTTGAAATTTGATTTCCCTCATTTTTTATCCTTTTTTCCATCCCTATATATATATTTTTTTTTAAACGAATGGAAAATTGACACATGAACCATAGAATGCAGTACGCATCAGCAAATTCAGGCACAGTACCGGTGTTGCTCAATTCTACCCACCTCTTTTTTTTCCTCTCTCCCTCTCTTTTTCTCTCTTCATCCCTCTACACTCCGCTCACCCGATAATTTGAACGCGATATCTCCCGGTGGTTGTAGCTTGTCGAGCCGACAATAAAACCGGCTTCAGCCGAATGCGCTTCCGGAATAAATCATGTAGCGCGACGTGAACTGGAAAAAGCCCGCGTTGCAATTGACCGATGACCGAGTAAAAGCTCCATATTCCAATTCCCAAATGAATGATCAAATCTTTTATTGAACAACGACTATAAAAAAAAAGGAACGAGAATGAAAAAAAAAGTAATGGAAAAAAATCCGGAGATAATGAAACTTGGTGAACGAATTATTTTAAACAAATAAATAGCAATCAAATATTTTATTCAACAATTTCAAGAATAAATACAGATTCACTGATAATTAATTGTGAAATTCAACTGACGTATTTATTCAGTTTTTTCAATTTGAATTAAACTAAAAAATTAACTAAATTATCTGAGATAGAATTAACCATGAATACCAAACGAAATCAACTGAATCGAATATAATATATTAAATGTTTAATTAACAAGGGACCAATTCACAATTGCATTGAATAGTCCCCTCAAACAAATGTATTCATTGCCGAAAAAAATAATTAAAGCATACAAAAACACTAATAATAAAACGTAGTTTCAACGGAAAAAAACGAGCTTGTGAACAGAAAAGAAAATTGATTATCTCTATCAGTCAGTATTTACAGGGTGGTGATGGATGAACGACAACTGAGAGTGGCTAATCGATCAGTAAATCTGTCCACAGCTTTTTTTCATCCCCTTCAGCCATAAAAAAAAATTATTTCCCAATAATTATTATTTTTTTTTTCATTTTAATGTGGTTGCATCGAGTATTTTTGAAAATTGAGCCCTCCTGGGTTGCTTCTGGCACGAGCGTAAAACGTGCCCGTCAAAAGTAATACCTTCCTGCACGCCCGCTCGTAAACCCGAGCATGAAAATGTGGTGGGGTGTTTGGTACAGAGGAAAAAAGAGAGAGAGAGAGAGGCACAGCAAGCGAGTGATAAAAAGAAGAGAAGGAGAAAGTGTATAACGTTAAAAAGCCGATACACCGCTCGTCCCAGTATTTGATAATGGAACGCGGCGCCGGTAGTATAAACCTTTACGAACGTTAGGCATTGGTTAATGTTACGAGATGTAACCAATCCCCGTTGGCTCTCCTCACGCTACCAATTCGACTGTCTGTCTCACTCTCTCATTCTCTCTCTGTGTACCCCCTACAACAGTTTTATATATATATAAAAGGCAGCGGTGGCTGCTGCCACCATCCCCACCTTTATAACACTAGGGGGGTACTCACCATTCCACAATGCTATGGTATTGATTTAAAAGTACATTCGTGTTTTCATAATGTTGTATCTGTATGTAGGCACCGACGCCCACATTTTCCCAGCCCTCACAATTGCCCCCTCATTCCTATTTGCCCCCTCCCTTCAACGCTGCATCATTCTTTCACTCTTGCGTTCACTCGAAATAGAAAAAACTGAGAGAAGAGTTTACAGGCTCACACATTAAATCTCTACTAATCGTTTAATGTAGCTATAGTTCAAACAGGGATTTTTTTTATTTTATTCTTGAAAAATTTTCGCTCGAAAATAATAATTGCAATCAGTTGGTGATGATATAACTATTTAGCTCAGTGGATAATAAAAATTATCGGCTATTTCGTTGATGAAGACTCATTGAAAACGTGAAGTACATTATTAACGTACCGCATTGCAGTTCTGTTTTTTTATTAGACTCAAGATTTAAAAAAAATTAAATTGTCAAATTTTCTCATATATTTCTGAATATTAATGGAATTACTTTTGGAAGCTTCATTAAATATTCAAGATTACGCTAATGTGATTGATAGAGCGAAAATACTCAAATTTAATATAGAGATTCATCATTAATTCAAATTTCATCTCGAAATTCAGCCAAAGAAAAAGATATAATAACATGATTGCATTTCTAATTCTTCAAACTTGAATATTTCATGAAATTATTTTCTTTGTCAGAGCTTATAAGCTCCTCGCCTACGAGATGAAATGAAAGGATGGGATTCGGTTGCTGGGTTATAATATAAGTGGATTTTTTTTACGATAAGAGTGGGGGAATGAACGAGCACTTTTTACTATTGATTACCGAATTAAAAACGCGCATGCATAATTCAAGTGATACATCTTGTATGTGTAATGGTATAGGGGGCGTTTGAGCGCCAATGAGAATTTCATATTCGGTTTATTTCATGGCCTTGAGGTGGCGCTAGTTGAGAAAGACCAGCCACCCCTGCAAGCTCCATTCAACGAGTGGTAAAAAGCTCGAAATACCTTGGGTGGTCTTCCAGAGGCAATGGGGATGAATGTGAACGAGATAGGGGATGTTTTTCATTTTACCAACTGTTAGAAATTATCGACTGATAGAAAAGCTATTGTCTTTAATTTCGATATATCCTGGGTTTTTCGAAAAGTTTAATTCAGGAAGGTATTATCTAGGGAACATTTTCAAAGCTGAGTTTACCAATTATTTTCAGAGTAGATATAGAGCGAAAACTAACTTTCAGAAAATGACCTATAAAAAATTGAAAAATCGATGAAAAAAAAATTGAACTACGTAAATTGATGGGAAAAGAGCTCACCTCTCAGATGGTTTTTGAGTTTTTGTGCTACTACCAATAGAACCGGAGATATTTCCAAAAAAGCGAATTTTCAAAGAAATAAAAAAAATTAATTTTGACACGTGTATTTTTACTGAAATTTCCTCAGCTTTCCAATGGAATCATCAAAAAATCTCTATCTTGAACCGTTCAATTCTAGTCTCCCTTTAACCCCACCTTCCCCTACAATTTTCGAAAATTTTCAATTTATTCTCAACACCCCGATCCGAAAGATTGTAGGATTAAAAATTATGATCGATATGACTTCCAGAATAAATTTTTCATGATTTTTAAGGCACATATAGTGGAAATCTTATTTTAACGAAAAGAGTCATATTATAAGTCCATAAGGAATTCATTAATCGATTGGAATCGACTCATCTTAAAACTGGTCTTGATCCTTTGCGCTACAATAATTACAATTGGATATAATTGAATTTTCTCCCAAAACCATCGATGTTCCCCCGAAAATCCCAAAAATAAATTCTGTCACGTTTTAACTACGTAAAAAATTTCAAGAACCGTTTCATCGGAATGATACATTTCTTACATCCTTACCTTCAATTAATTTTTGAACCATCATTTTTTACACCTTTGAAGAAAGCTTCTCTCAATATCCAACGATTCATTGAAAACGAACCTGAAATCTGAATTCTTCTGAATTACCGACTCAATACCCAAACAATGACCTCCAATCATAAATAACCTTACTTGGGAAAAAAGGGTTCAACAATTCTGTCAGTGCAATCTATTATCAATAATTTATTTTGCAAAATAAATTGCCATATACAACATTGTGCCTTAGCAATTAGCGCTTTAAATAAATTATTCTTCCGTGTTGTTTCAATAGCTTGTATCTTTGTTTTTGTCAAATAAAATTTACAAATTTTCTCCGATTATTCATTTACTTAGGTAACACGAGAAAATGATACTTTCGAATATTTCATTAATCCACATGTCAATCATTAATTCAAACAAATCATTGTTTTAATAATAATTTTCTTGTTTATCTCATTTTTGTTTTAAATTGTTCGTGTAAAAATTTGATAAAATTCCAGCCGAAAGCTTAATTATAAATGACTCTGTGTGTTTTCTCCTGATAATAGTGAAACCGAGCTTTCGACGTGATTAATTTGACCTAAGATTAAATACTTAATTGATCGTGTGGAACGGTCGAGTGATACAGCCTTTCTTGGGCTCTCTATTTATTTCTCTTCTTTTTTTCTTGTTTAAAGTTCATTATTCAAGTTTTTTTGTTTTCATTATTAACTTACGTGATAAATTATAAATTGTTCCAGTCTATGGAATAGATTAATTCTATACGTTAAAATTACGTTGTATCGATAAATTTTATTGAATAACGTAGATATATTACGGCTCGGTTACAGCATTTTATTTTCATTTTTCTTTTTTTCCCCTCTTTATTTCTTTTTAATTAATCGCATTATTTATGGACATCCACGCTCCAATTACTCATGCTCATATTTATTAAACATCTCCAACAGACGCGCACTACCAATTTGTCTCTTTAATTTTAAATTGCGGGCTTAATTTTCCTTCCATCGATATTTGTCCATTCTCGTTGAATATATTTGCCAATTTTTTACGCTTTTTTTCATTAAAACATTGAATATATATATATATTTT
>JABSMS010009802.1:0-13825 GCA_018902275.1 Aleiodes sp. PSUC_FEM 10030003
TTTTCATAAAAGATTGGAACGATTCTCATAAGAATTTCCCAATTTCTCATAAGAATGGTTCCAATCTTTTATGAAATGATTTCTATAACGATTTTCTCATAGAAATTTTCATACGTGACACATTCGGTTTGAAATGTTTGTATTCCCCAGATTTTCAATATTAATCCCGCGATACCACAATGATCAAGCTCTCCTATGTTCAGACAGATTAGAAGCGAAAACACTTGCCCCATTAATAAAATAATGAGTGAAAAAAAATTCAATATTCTTCTCTTACAGAGTTGAGTATTCTGCTTCAATTTCGGATTCATCATTTTTTCCTGTTATCAAGTCTTTGTTCTCATCGTGTATTCGTTTCACCTTTGTATTTTGAAATTCACTCATTGTCTTTGGTAGATGTTCAATTCGCTGCTGAACTTCTGCCAATGCACCAGCAATATTTCCAATGCTAGATGCTGACGGATTTGAGAATCTGTGTTGAAGAGGAAGTTTTTGACGAGTTGAACCAGACTTTGATCTCGGTCGTATTCGACTTTCACTATCAATATTTGATTCAATCCCTCTCTGTGAATAAAATGTAGAGATTTCTTACACAATTTTTTTTATAAACATTAAACAACACTTTATCAGTAGTTATCAGTACAGTCGAGACGTTGGTTTTCTTTTTTCAGTAACCTGAAGGTCGCGGTATTGGAACACGTGTTAGTTTATTTCAAAAAGTCACATTTACATAGTTTATATTAAATTGTGTAGAATAATTCAATATAAACAATGGGAACTTTAACGAGTATTTCGAGAGAAAATGTAAGTTCCATTTCTTAAAAATCTACAAAAATTGACTCTACATTCATTTTTCCAAAACAATACTTATGCCCTTTTATTTTTCACCAAAAAAAATGGCACTTACGCTCTTTTGATTCTAGGGTGACGATATCATAGAATGTCCACAAGTGTTCCAATTCAGTTACCTTCAGGTTAGTAAGAACGGAGAACCAATGTCTCAACCCTAGTTATCACATTTCAGTTTTTGTAATCTATTCTGTAATCTAAGTGAGAAGGCAGTAATTTTCGTAATAATCGTTTCTCCATGCGGAAACTTGAAGCTCCAAAGAAGGTTACCAAAACATTGCCTATCTATAGAGATATTCTACAAAAATTAATTGAAGATCCACTTCACTGCTAGATTCTCCCAAAATCAAAAAGTCTTACTTTAAAAGTTTCTATCAGAAGTGGTGAATGATGTCTAGAGGATTCCTTGAGATTCCCCAAACTACTCGATCGATTGGGCTCAGGTTTCAGTCTTATGTCATGAACTGTATATCTACGGTCCGTCACGTGAGCAGAATCAGAATCATAGGAAACAGGAAATTTATCATATGATAATGTTTTCTCCATAAGTTTTCGCCTCTCCTCACGAACCTCATCTGGATTTCGAAGGTGCCACTCGACTGGATGCATCAGTAACATTCCGAAGATACTGTTGAGGCTCATTGCACCAATGAGAACTGCTGTACCTGTGGAATTGAAGAATTATGTACAACCTTTTTATTGACGAATTTGGAGATCATGAGCTTTCCATTTGAAGTTTTCGCCTCAGCGCGTTCTGCTCCATGTCAAAGTTTTCAGACTCTTTTCCTTTTTTATGCTGTTCGAGAAGTGATGGAGAAAATCGTGCGATGAATATTATATATAATATAATATATTTCGTATTTAGGGAGGCAAAAGAGTTATAACAACCACTTTTTCGAGGATTCATTGGGTTTGAGCCATGCAGTGACACAACATCGTTTGGATTATCTCTCTTGATTAAGACATGAACAATTTTCTATTTACCTCTGAATCCATATAGCTCCATCATCCCTCCGACCATCATTGGATATATTATCGCGCCAACTGCGACAAGAGATTGAGCAACACTCATCACCTAAGATAAAATCAGTTTGAGAAACCAAAAGAAAAACGAGCAAGGAACGAATTTCATACTAAAAGTGAGCATCTTGAGTTTAAAAAATAATATGGAAGTTGTATAAAGTAAATAATGGTTTTTGCTTACAGTGGCTCGTCTCTTGACGAAGTAAGCATTGAAATTAGCATTGCAGATGGTATTTATGAGTCCAGCCCCGGTGCCTTGAATGAAAAATAGAAAAGCCAACTGAGAAACATGAGTTGCCAATGCAGTTGCAATATTGGTACTCGAATATAATAAAGCTCCAACAACTCCCACTTTCCTCATTGAATACTTCTTCAGCAAGACACTCGTCATAAGTCCTAGAAGAAAATAGAAAAATGTTTAAAAAAATAATAATATCATTTAGACAAAAATTTCTATTTTTTTCTCTCCGCGAATGAAGATCGTAAAGCAATTTTCATTTATCCTACTTTCCCACTAGTATTGGGGAGAAACTTCTCAATTGAAACCATGTTTTCTTCCTTCTACATTAATAAATTTGCTTGTGGATTTGACGGAATTATAATGAATGAAGCAAAGATAAGATTGCCATGCACTTTTAATTCTGAGTTGTAACTGCATACATTAATTCTAATTTCATACCCCATGCTAAAGAATTTGATAGTAAATAATTATTCATTTACCTGAGAGTGAGAAACTGACCATGAATACTGAATTTAACATTGTCATGGCTGAACCAGCTTGACTAGTTGCCTCGAAGAATTCACCAAAGACAATAGGAAAGCATGAGCTTGAACTGAATGTTGTCACCTATTTTTTTAATTCACAGAATAATAGAATGTTTACTCATTATGTGGGCAGTTCTATAAAGGAAAGATCTTCTCAAAAATATTTTATTTCATTTTAGCGTAACGACTATGCTTTTACGTATCACTCAAGATATTTTGACTCTCATGCGACGTTATCATCATGTACAACATCACACAGAACAAACAATTCGCGAGCAAGAATAAAGTTTACGAATTTTCTTAAATCTTCCAATTTCATTGTTCAACCAAGGAAATTTCCATTGGAGAATGCTACGAAATAATTATTCCTTGAGTAAATAGTAATTGAGATAATGCAAGACACCGAGATAAATTCCCTTTGAAATATCTCGAAAACTATTCATGCCGATGTCACTGTTCACAATCTAAAATATCCTCGAATTTCATTATCTTTCTGGAAATTCTTCATTATCAGTGCATCTCTCCTAGAAAACTCGATGAATTGAAATCTAATGGAAATTCACCGGGAAACTTTGCTTTTGGAAAATCATTGAAGTTATCACCAAGTCTCATTTACATAAGAACTGATAAATATTTCTAACGTAGATTTTCTCAAGTTGTAAAACACATTCAAACACTTTTATCAGTATTTTTCACCAAGTTTCCATCGAAAAAATTGTTATTACTTACAAAAACAATTATCATAGCCACCGCCACCATCCACCCCCATCCACCATCAGGTGCCAATTCCTCTAGTGTCAATTCATCGTCATCATCATCTCTATCCTGTTTATCATTAACTGTTTCCAATCCATTTATTTTAATTCCACTTCCCTCACATTTTTTGTCATTAATTTTATTGCCAACATTCTTCTCTCCGTCCCCCGGAATTTCTAACATTTTTCACACAAAATTTTTTAAGATGGCACTGTCCCAAATGAGAATGAAACTTAAAATCGCATAAAAATTTGTACTTTATTTCAATAATAAAGAGTAATGATAAAAATCCAATTTCAGTATTTTTCACCTCCAACCGAGTGAAATAGAATGATGAAGTGATAACGAATGATAAGAAAAAAAATGTGTACTACAAGAGATGCACCGTGTACGACGGAAACAATTAGTGATGTGAATTGTAGCGTTAGATGATTCTCTAAAAAATATCCCTTATCATATTTGCTATTTTAGACCCACAGCTTTATTTTTATTCAGCGCCATAAATGAATTAACACTCATAAATTATTGTCATGGAAAAAGAACAAAAAAAATCAACAAAAACAACGTTAAAATGAAAATTCATTCTTTATCACTAATCCACTGTAAAAAATGGTGTATATTTTTAAAAATTCTCTTACATTATCACCTTCAGAGATAATTGATCGTCGAGTGTAATAGATTCAGATCATAATTGCACAATTCAATGTTCACAATGATTCTATCATTTCTCATTCCTCTCAATCCCAATTAATTTTTTCTCACTTCCCTAATCCCGAGAAAATGACGGATAAAAAAGTTTTCTAGGGAATCGTGATTTATTACATAATACAGTGTTCAAAGCCTTTAAATTTGTCTGAAGCACTTTATAATACTGATGAAGTGCTTCAACGACTGCAATCTGAGAAATCTCTTCGATAATTATCATTTACGATCATTCTACAATGAATGATCTACTTTCCGTGATATCGGAATTTTGCAAAGCGGTGAAACGAATCAATTTCACCATTTTCTTAATTCATTTCAGAATCTGAGGCAGATAGAAAAATTCCCATAGGAACGATTTTTGTACTTCCAATTTTTCCACACGAAAGAGTTTATTTTCTTCAGGTCTCATAATAATTTTAAAAATTATTACGCTCAATGAATTAATTGATGCTTTAATCGGTTGTTGACAGTTTCTCATAGATAAAAATTTAGTGAACTCTATAAATCCCTCGGGCTCATTAGAACGAAACAATAAATTTAGGAATATCTCTCGAATGCTGATATTAAGCATGATTAATTGATACATACGTTAGTATTGATATTCATCCTTCCATTATTGAGTGTAATCGGTAAATGTTTTCCAAGTACTTGCACGGAGCATTTTTTTTCAATGAGCGACGGATCATGGGTCACGTGATGAATGGCCAGTAGATAGCACTTCTCATGTCTTTGTATATAATATTGAGGTATTGATGTCCCTCGGTGGCTAGTTCAGAGTCATCCGTCCATGTGATTACTATTTAAGCTTTCCTCATACTGTTTTCATATAATTTTATGTAACTATGTTGGTAATTTTTATTCTTGGATTAATACTGACGAATGACATTTTAATTAGAATATTCCTATTGTAATTAATGTGCAGAGTATTTGAAAATTACGCAATCAGATTAAATTCCATTGACGATTGATGCAAAAAATGCAACAATAATAATATTTTTATCATCTCTAGATGATATTCAAAAATAAACCGATGAAACAATTTTTTTATATTTTTTATTTGCATATGAACATCTCTGGATGATTGAAGTTGGAATAATTGAGGAAAAATGTGTGCAATTATCATTGATAATAAAGATTGAAAATGTAAATGAAATTAATTACAATTTATTATCTATCAATGAGTGAAAATACATAGATAATTTTATGATAGATTCCGATTCGTGCGTCGATGAGTGTTATTCGAAATACCGAAGGAAAAAAAAATCACGAGACAGAGTGAAAGAATTATGTTAATGAATCGATCGATTTGTGAGAATTAAAAAAATGTAATCGAAGATAAGGTATCACGGCCATCAGTGGATCTGAAGTGATAAGCCTTCTCAATACCCTTCAGTGAATAACGAAAACACTGGTTAATATCACACGAGTGCGACGCGAATTTTTCAAACGTCTATTTAATCTATTCTGTTACTTATTCTGAATAACATAGCAGATTTTTCGGTCACGTACAGTTCGTTCTTTTTTGGTCAGTGATCATTCTATTTTACTGGGATAATGGAGAACAAAGAGAAAGAGGAGAAAGTCGATGAGGAGAAACCGAAACCACCGGACGGTGGTTGGGGATGGTTTGCCTGTCTTGGTAGCAGTCTCATTATGGTAATTAATGTTAATTAATTATTATCGATCAGTGGTGAAGGATTTGAAAAATATACTTCTGATTAGATTCAATGAAAAAATTATCTACTTCTCTCAATTTTTTAGGAGTTATCTCAGAGTGTAAGGGAAACAGAAAAATTGTTGGGAGGATCTTTTCGTAGCTGTTTTCATCTACAAAAAAAGTAATTAATAACATTTCTGTCTCCCTCAGATTCTGAGATATTTGGAAAAAATTACATAGAGAAAAAAATATTCTTGTGGTAAGAAAGTGTATTGGTAACGAAATTTTCCTTCGCAATTTTTATATCTATATCGTTGCCCTAGAATCAAAAGGGCGTCAGTGCCATTTTTTCTTTCTGAATAATAAAAGGGCGTAAGTTAGTATTTTTATGAAAAAGTGAATGCATATTCAATTTTCGTAGATTTTTAAAAAATGGCACTTACGCCCTTTTGAAATATTTATGAATGCAAAGTCATATTTATGTAATTATATGTTGGTAGCTCTCGTTAAGATCTTTGGATCCATCATTCGGCCTAATTTTCCATGACCTTCTGACCGAACTTGAGATCGATTCAACGGAACAATCTATTATTCTGAGTGTTCTCGATGCCTGCAGCAATTTCTCAGGTATTATCAGTCACGGTATTACGCAATGATATTTCTCACATGATTTTTCCGAAGAATATTGGAGAATTACAGAGTAATGGAAAAGCTGATGATTTAATTGCAAAATAGTGAAACAAAGTGAGTTTGATGATTACATCTTGATGGTTTTTCAAATATCTCAGAAATGAGTCGGTTGAAAAGTCTGTGCCTCTGAACGTTTTTTTTACCACATTTTTGTTATTAGAAAAACATCTGCTTGAAATTTTTCATAAAATTTATGTCTTATAAATAAATAAAAAATGGATAATATGATTTTTTTTTCGTTTGTCATCATGAACGCGTTTTGAATTCTCCTTCTTCATGAAATAAATTTTTTTTTTATTAATTTGGAAATTATTACCACTTTTAAGTGTGTCGAAATGTCCAAAACATTCCCAGAAACAAGCTCTGTTCATTCATTGGTGTCCGTACCTTATTTGTAGAATAGTCGAAATCTAATTATTGAACTCACTTCGTTTTTTTATTGCATAATATTGTGATGATTTATTCTCAAATATTCAGAGGAAATAAATCGGAATTTATTCGAATCGTCCATATGCTGACAACGGCTTTTCTGTGCAAGGAGTCATCCATTTTTTATGATATTCGTTAATGTTCTGTTCGGTGATGAAATGAAGAAGTTCTCTACCGAATATGAATTGTAATAATTGAATGATTAATTTTTGCCGCGGAAAATAAAATAAAATATTTGACTTCCTCGCGCTCAAAATAATCGAGAAATATGTTGTCCGAGTACGAATTAAGATAGAATACACAAAAGACTCATTATGTTATTTTCATTTTATTCTCATTACGAATCAGGGCTCTTTGTTGGACCACTACTCCATAAATATTCTTTTCGAACGGTAGCAGTTTTTGGATCTATGGTCTGTTGCACTGGTCTCATGCTCACAGCTTTCGCAAGGAGCTTCCTTCACATTGTGATAACTTACAGTATTTTAACTGGTAAATAAATGAAACATTTATTTAAAAATATTATTTATTGACAATTGAGCATTATGGAAAGAAATCAATGTAAAAATGAAAGTAATCAATGATTTATGACAGGTATTGGAACTGGTTTAGCCGTAGCATCATCATTTGTGGCGATGAATTCTTATTTCCTCAAGAAAAGAGGACAGGCCGTGAGTTTTTCATCGGCTGGGACAGCACTAGGTATGATGTTGGTTCCACAAGTAAGTAACGTTCTTCAAGAATTGTAAAAAAAACATTTCTGGGCTTATTTTGAGGGTGAAAAATGATCAAGGTCGATGGTTTTTCTGAAATATCTCGGAAATTAATGGAGATACGTCCTTTTTGCCCTGATGCTTTTCTGTAGCTCTTAAAATTTTCTACGAAAAAGCATGAGGGCAAAAAGGGCGTATCTCCATTAGTTTCCGAGATATTTGCAAAATAATGCGAAAAAGATCGACTTATCCTGTTTTACCTCTTTACTACTGATTTACATTCTTCAGGTCGCACATATTCTTCTAAGACTTTATAATTTCAAATGGACAATGCTGATATTTGGTGCATGGGCAATGCATTCAATTGTTGGTGCCTGTTTACTGAGACCACTGAAACCTGGAAAATCACGTGTTAAAGCAATTTCTATTAAGGTATTTCCAATTCAATATTCAAGATTATTATCGAACCCTTATCAAACTATCGATTTCATATTATTTTTTCCATTCTTGTCATATCAGTGTGATCATTTGATAATGATGAATTGACGTACGTATTCTTCAATGCTATTGATTAATCAAAACCACTTTATGTAATAGGTATTAAACAACGATCAATCGAACTCTGAAAAAGAAAAAGTTGAAAGTGAGGCATTGCTAATCGAAAAATCCAATCACCTTAATCATAGTAATGAAAAATCAAGGATCAAATCTTCTTTCGTTGGGGATAAGATTCTGGATAAACGTAACACATTTTTATCGAAAGTAAAAAATTATTTTACTAATTTATTCGAAATTGAATTGCTAAAAAATTATTCTTATCTCAACGTCATATTTGGATTGAGTTTGTACAACATTGCTGAATCTAATTTTAAACTGATGATGCCATTTTTTTTACGGAAGCAAGTAGGTGAGTATCCTTTCTTATTAGATTAATATTTTTCGTCGCCTTAGTAACAAAAGGGTATAAGTGCTATGCATAAAGATAGCTTTCATGCCCCTTTGTTACTGAGGCGACGTTTGGAAAAAATTGATAAAAATTAAAATGTTCATACGGTAAATATATACTTTGACTGCAAAACCAATGAAACAAAATCTTCAATTATTGATTCTTTAAGTTAATAACCATCGTATAAATATAATTAACTATTGTCATTTCTCCAATTCCAGGAATGACTGAAGGAGAAGTAGCATTTTGCCTTTCACTGATGGCACTAACAGACATTGTAGCACGAATAATTTTGCCGATGATTTACGACAGACTTGGCTTCAAAAAACGCCATCTCTTCTGGATCAATGCACTTTTTGTTGCAATCGGCCGCTCAAGTGAGTTCGATTTATCCATGTAACTCGAATATTTATTCGAGTATTATCGTCTACGATATTTTCTTACGTAATTCACGTTGTTTTATTTATTTTTTTCATTTATTCCTGTTTCCAGTTCTGGCCGAAATGTCCCAAGGATTATTTTTATACGTCGTGTTAGTAATCAATGGATTTATTCGTGGTGCTGCAATTCAGAACCTCCAGTTATCAGTATCAGAAACGTGTTCACTGAAGAATTTACCCCATGCTTATGGACTTTTCATGGTTTCGAAAGGAACATTCTCACTGTGCTTCAGTCCTTTAGTTGGTAAGTTCAAGTTTTCTTCTTGATTATCAATGAATATTCAAAAATCATAACGCATTAATTTGCGAATTTGTTAATTGTTAAAAATTCAATTGTTTATTCATTAAAAATTCTTTCATCTTCATTAAATTCTGAAATTACTTTTAACAATTAATCTCAACTCGCGCTGATATAATTTCTATGATTATTATTGTTCAGGCTACGTGAGAGACTACAGTGGAAACTACAGAACCTGTCTTCATGCAATGAGTATAATAATTTTGATCTGCTTCACCAACTGGGGCATTGAATTCCTCTGGAAAGGAATTCGTCGAAGGAAATCACAAAAATATCTCGAAGCTTGTCGAGTTCAAGTTGAGTGAAATACAAATAATGATCTTTCGTTATGAAAACACGAGGGAAGCTGTTAATTTATGAATTAACACTTGTCAAAATGAGTTGATCGAAAGAGTCAACATTGACACATGATATTCTGGGGTTGAATGACAATTGTTTGAGAATCAAATTATCATGACTGAAGAATTGTGAAGCATTTAGTTCTTTGCATTATCAGAATAATTCCGATAGAATCATTCGAATTTGAATGAAAACGAAAAACATAAATTCTCAAGAAAATAAGTAATGCAACTATTATAATTCGCGGACGTTATCATTAGCAATAATCGAGATTAATCGGAAACTAATGGAGATACGCCCTTTTTGCCCTGATGCTTTTTTTTAGAGAATTTCAAGAGCTACAAAAAAGCATCAGGGCAAAAAGGACGTATCTCCATTAGTTTCCGAGATATTTGAGAAAAACCATTGAGAGAAAAAAATCAACTTATCCTGTTTTACGATAGCAATTAACGGCGTATTCTCATTGCATCATATTTCACTGTTTAGTGGAGGAAAAAACTTGAAAATAACGTTAACACAAAAGGATACGTTCACAAAACCTTGAACTTGGAGATTTCTATGTTAAGACCGTGTCGATATATTAGTCGTAGTCGGGTCCGAAGTGAGTAAACGGTTTAAAGCGAAGAAGTGGCGCATGCGCAGAAGATTCTTGAGAAGATTCTCGAGAAAGAAAAACTACTAAACCATAGTGGGAGAAGGGATTTCCTTCCTACCCTCCCTTTGGGAAAATATTAGAGGGGTAATTAAGAGAGGTTCCACGGTATTGCGTATTTGAATATACGCGCGTTTAGAATTCAGCGTCGACTGTCTATATATCGTTGTGCACGTAAATGGACGCGTTTCGAGATATTTCGAGACTCGATGATAAGGTTCTTGTTAAACACGTATGAAAATTTCGATAAGAAATAATTTTTTTTATAAGAAATTCGAACCTTTCTCATAAGAATGATTCCAATCTTCTATAGAAAAAAATTGTTTCTCATAGAAATTTTCATACGTGTAGTTTTCTAGTAAAGCGTAGATTCATTACGGTAATGATACCGCTACCATTGATTTATCCATACTCCAATGGCATGTTAATTAATTAATATCTCACAAACGAGATGCGGAAAAAAATTAAGGAAAATAATCTTTCCATTGAATACAAAAGAAAAGAAGTCAGCCAGATCAGGTGTACCTTCATATCGTCGCCCTCGAATCAAAAGGGCGTGAGTACCATTTTTTCTTGCTGACTAATAAAAGGGCGTAAGTTAGTATTCTTATGAAAAAATGACTAGATTCAATTTTTTTAGATTTTTGAAAAATGGCACTTACGCCCCTATGACTCTAGGGCGATGATATCTCAAAATGAGCGAATAAGATAATAAAATTCGCAAAAGTTGGCTTGCGGTTACCAGAATACCTCAGCTCATGATAATTTCATCGTTGAATACATTAATGAATTCACAGTGATTTATATAACGCGTTGGAAATCTAATTTCTGAAACGCTCGTCAATGCTCATGTATTATTATTAATTCAATTGTATCCATCGTGACTAGTTGATTTACTTCATCTATAAATCTAATCAATGAATTCTCCCCAAATGATAAGATTATTCATAAGATCTATCACATTCACTTCAAAAACAATTTCAATGATAAATTCTGACGATTGAACAAAAAACACATTGATTATTGTAATTCATTTTGTATCATGAGATTCGGAAAATTGATATCTCTAGTTATATATATTGTTAAAATGTTTATCGACATTTTTTTTCGATCAAGATTTTGAATCATTCGATAAAACATCGAAAATGAACTTGTCTTGATCGTCGTTCTGAGTGTTTTGCAAAAGTGAATTGAATGGCTAATAAAGGAAACAAAACTGTATCTCTAACAATAAAAAAAACATATATTTATTCACATTTCACAAGAAAAACCTTGAAATCTTGTCTTCGACACTTGAAATCAGAAAGAACATAGCAACGTCACACACGGTTGGTTATAAACTCTCAGTGTATCAGAGGATATAACATCGATAGAGTAGTGGATAAACTCGCAAACGAGTGTCCAGTTGGTCATGTACACTCGTGCGTAGTCTATCGAGTGCGTAACACTACTGTTTAACAAAGTGAAATGAAGCTTTTGAAAAATAAATTTAATAAAGAAAGTAATCAGAAGGTGGGGAAAGAGAAAAATAAAGTGAAAAAAGAATATGTACCACCTGATGGAGGCTGGGGATGGTTCATTGTTCTCGGTGCTGGACTCTCTAATGTGAGTAATTAATCGAATTTAAATATTTCGATTATTTATGTATTGGGGAAGTTTTTATGAAATAACTCGGAATTTTTTATGAAATAACTTAGAATTGCAGGAAATGGCAGAAAATTTCTTTTACTTATTTTCCGAGATAATTCGAGAAAACTTTCGAAAGATGAGTCGAGATTTCAGTGTTTCACTAATGAATTGAAAATTTTCACCTCTGAATTATCTTTTAATCCTATTTTCTTCATTCAAAGCTCTGCATTCTCACGCTAATACAAAATTTCGGCCTCCTGTTTCGCAACAAGTACAAGGAACTTGGAATAACAGAAGTTGAAACGTCCACAATTCTCAATGTTAATCTCGCTGTGACAGCCTGCATAGGTAAGTTTAAATTTAGCATCCTCGTTTCACTTATTGACTTCCATGCATTACGATTTAACTTTCACTGTCCCGACACCTGTGGTTTTATAAAGGGGAAAATATTTTCTTCTCTCTTAATTTATGCTCCTCGGATCACTTAAATTTCCCGCGAAATATTCCGAATCTACGATTAGATATTTTTTGCTAAAACAAATTGATGAAAGACGTTAAAAAAAATTGGTGAGAAATCGATTAAATTCTTTCATAATGATGATTTAATAAGATTTCGTCCTTTCAAATTGCCAATTATTTTCGAAAAGTTTGTTCCGTAATTCATAAACATTAGAAATTCATCGATTCACAAATCATCAATAATCGTAAATTTCATACTAAGCTTTCCATGAATTTTACAATGTAAATATGAGGATAAAATTGGTGCAGTGACTTTCTCTCAAAGAGGGCACATGCCGAATTCGGTTAGCACGAAAGCCCGAAGGCAATTTGCTCATTTATTGTTAGAAAAAATATTTCGCGCTACCGATTTTCGGCATTTGAAGATAAATTATCTACACGATTCTCTCATCCTGTCATTAGCACACTCTACTATTTTTTATATTCCAATTTTCTTCTAAACATCTGCAAATATTGAAGCCCTCATTTGTCTACTTCCACTACCTCATTAAGTCATCTGCGTTTATGTAAATCATTCGTCTTTTAAATCAGAGCAGAACTCGTTCGCTTTTAGTTTCTTCACAGAGCGAAAAAAAAATGAAAAAAAATTAACAAGACGTGATAAAAATCGTTTCGGAACTTTTCGAGGATTATTGACTTATTATCGTCTCTCGAATTCACGAAAACATGGCGGCTAGAGATACATTTGCAATGTCAGTCTCAATGACAATTATTATTATCAATAAGAATAAAATTCCGTCGTATTATTTATAATAATTGATCATTAAAAATGTTTCTTTTCAATTGAATTCGCATTACATTGCATAATCAGTCACGAGATTATCACTCCATTGGGAATTTACTATGCTAATAGAGATTATAATGATCGAAGCGAAAAGTCAGTTATCCGTTCGTGTTTAAATATGATTGAGAATGCAGTGGGAAAAACGATTATAATTCGAAAGAGTGTTGGTTTTTTATAATCATAGTGCAACACGTGTTATTATATTTGAGAAAAATTTAAAACTCTCGAGGCTATTAAGAAATTCAATCAATGAAATGTGCCGGATTTTTTTCTCAGTATCAACGAATTTTTATGAATTGCATGAAACTTAATTTATTCAGAATAATTCACTTTAATTGTGTACGAAAAACCATAACTCAAGGCAAATTTTGAATTTTTATTATTTCCGAATCAAATAAATAAATAAATAAATTTCGATTGAACTGAAATTTGTTGAATCGCGATCCCTTCTTCGATTTTTTCTCTCAACGGTTTTTCTCAAATATCTCAGAAACTAATGGAGATACGTCCTTTTTGCCCCAATGCTTTTTTGTAGCTCTTAAAATTCTCTACAAAAAAAGCATCAGGGCAAAAAAGGCGTATCTCCATTAGTTTCCGAGATATTTGCGAAAGAATCTCGGCGAAGAAAATC
>JABSMS010009824.1:0-13822 GCA_018902275.1 Aleiodes sp. PSUC_FEM 10030003
CATCTAGGGAGGATAGAACGACGTTTCTAACCTCGCTTCGCTCGGTTAGGAAACGTCGTTCTCTCCTCTCTCGAAACAAAAAATATTGTATGCACCACGCAAGGAAAAAAGTCAACTTCGACAAAAATTTGGCACCAGAATGATAATTTTTATCGGTTCTGAATCAATTTTTGTGATACTGATCACAGCTATTGCGGTACTACTCTGAATTTTTTTATGAGCTTGTCAAATTTTTTTTCCATCCCAAACGATAATTTAGGATGATTAATGTAATGAATAATCAAGTTTGCATGAATTTTTTACTTATTATGAACACACTACAGGATCATCTTGCTGCCTAGTAATTTTTCTTGGGATATTTCTGTAAAATTTATCATTTTTTTCCCTCCGTATTACGGCTCTACTCTTCCAACGAGGAAAATGCCACATTTTCGTGTCACTCCATCAATAATTCTCTCTTTCTCCTTCAATTTCGCAATTAATGAAATTAAAGAATGTGTGTTTCCAATTCATAGCGAAAGAAATAATAAAAAACGCGGTGCCGTGCTCGATCACTCCCTAGCCCACATGACAAACAACATTTTCCCTCCCAAGGGTTGTAAAAGCTCAAAAAACTTTAATGAACAATTAAAATTAATTTTCAGTACATAATGTACCAAGGGTGATGGAGACAGTGGGCAAGCAAGTCCAGGTAGTGAGTGGACTGGGGGTGGGAGGACCGGTAGGAGGAGATCTTCACCATCATCACCACTCCCACCCCCACGGGGGCCACGGACACTCCCTGGTCGGTGGTGCATCCAACCCCACTCGTGTGCAGGCCCAAACACATCAGGGTCAACCACCACCGCCCTCGCACAATCAGCATCTACCAGCGAGGTCTACTCCCGTACAGTTGCACCGGTGAGTTCAAAATTATCCTCTTCCTGTAACTGTCCCAAAAGAATACTCGAAGAGTCTTTTATTCGTATATTTCATGAATAGCTCAATGTTAATCGTTCAAAAAGGTTGGGAATCTTAAAAAATTCCACTGAGGAGATTGGAAAATTCGGGCTGAAAAATGATATGGCATCTTTTAAATGATTCCATTGCACAACTGAGGAAATTCCCCATAAAAGAATGTGTCGGTATTGATTTTCAGCAGATTCTGATGTTTAGGTCGAAAATTGAAGCCTAATTCTTTCCATCCCTCAACAAGATTTTGAGACTACGATTTTAAGGCTTCAATGAACATAGATAACAACGGTAATGGATATTATATTTACGGAGCTTATTTCTAATGATATATCAACATGTAACTTCAGTATTCATTTTGGATGAGAATAGTGATAGGCAAAATACTAAAAAAAAATCCCATTACGTAAGTGGGCACAATACTTACCATCAGAATCGAATTTTCGAACCCAATTCTTTCTTTGCATAATGATTATTTTACAGAAATCCAATTTTCACGCGCTCCGTAACAATATTACGCAGAATGGTCGAAAACTCTCCTCTTGCAGAAAAAATAATCTCCATCGAGACAAATTGATTTGAAACTTTCATTCTGATGCTAACTATCCTGGACCACTTAAGAAGCAATTATTAATTCTTGCATCATCTTGACAATTATTGGGGCAAAATCTATTGCATTATATTATTTTCCAGCGGAAATATCTCGTTCTTTTCAATCGAGTCATGAGAATTTTGAAAAAAACCATCAACTTCACTATTGCGCAAAAGAAGTTTTCTCGAATGAATCAAGTCCTTCTAAGATTTATGAAATATCTTGGGATCTGAAGGAGATGGAGTAATTTTCGTAATAACCTTATTTGTAGCTCTATTTTTTCCCAACAAAGAAGGTTATTACAAGAATTCTCCTGTCCCAATTGGATATATATTTCATAAAAACTCATTCAAACATGAAATTGGCTCATCTCGTTAAACTACATCACTACTGAATTATTTGAGTCTATTGAAACTCTTTAAATTAATCATCATCATGATAAAATCACTGAGTGAATTCAATAAATACTCAATCATGTCTTCAGTTTCACTTCCGTGGTGTAATTGCTCTCTGCTCTTTTCCGTTGGCTCGTTAGAATTTCCTGCGAGAACCATATTGCGTCACAAAAGCAATAAACGATGAATGTTACAGAGTATCGCGTATGTTTTATATTCCAAACGATAACTTTACTCACATTCTAAATGTATAGTTGCCTTGAAATACTAAAGTATTTTTCACAAGTAATATTTGTAATCGCATGTATTTTTTTTCCCTATGTATTCATACGGGAGAGAGAATGCATGAGGAAAATTTTAACTTGAACATCAATTTTCTTGATCAAATTGAACCCTGAATTCATTTAAAAATTCCTTGGCCAATTTTACTTAGGAAGTGATAATGAAAGTGTTCACTCAAATTTTTTTTCGTTATGAACAAGACAAATGATTTAATTAGAATTTTTTGCAGCGACAATTGTTAATTTTTTTTCTCTCACTTTCCGCCTTACAATTAAAATTTACCAGTTGAATTCCATTGTTTAAAACTCAAGGTTTACTTTTCGGTTGTTTGTATCTTGAAAAATCACGAGATTAGGATTAAATTTATGATTTCCTCTCAGTAAACAAAGGCTTTTCTTTTGCTCTGATTAATTATAAAAGATCTCATCAAAATTTACACGAAAAAGGAATTTCAATTAAGAAAACAAAAAAAAAAAATTAACCATATAAATATTTCTGAAGGAAAATGAATATATGAGAATTTAAAAAAAATGTTAAGATTATTATTTGAATATCTCAAATGCTTATCGATGATCATAAAAAATTCTAATAAAGTCGACGACCGTATGCCATGTCCTGAAATTGTGTCATGGTGGTCACGGCCATGGGCATATATATACATTATACATACACATGTATTTCCACTTCCACTGATTTCGTTATTATTTCGAATAGTAGTGGGGTAAAAAACAGAGCAAATTTGTAACGGCCACCGGTTGCGAAATATTCACGAATCTTCACGCACGCCCTCTATGTGTGCCAGACTGAGAATCACAAACACAACGTGTGTGTGTGGGTTGAATGCCATACGAAACTTCAGATGGTTTTTCTTCTCTTCCTCTTTTTATTTCATTTCTCTTCTTTCTTATTACAATTCTCACCTATCATCATTCTCTTTCATTCTTGTACTTTATGAATGCCTCGGAGTCTCGTTCCTGGCCTACCTGAATTCATTGGCCGAAGAAATTCCAAATCGACGGGGTCATCCATGCCATACGTCTCGACTCTTCGTTCCACGTGATTTTTTTTTGCAGCCTCTATTATTGGTATTTATTGATTGGTTGACACAGTGTTGCCACATTTTTATCCTTTTGGTTGGGTGAATCATCAATTACATAAATCTTTCCGGAGTTCTTTGAAATTTTTATCTTTATTTACTTTTTTCTTTTCAATAAATTTTGACATTGATACGAAAGAAATGAACTTACCTGAAAAAGTCGTGTTGATTTTTATCGTGGAGTACATATAGAAATTTTGATTATTACGTTGTTAATTAGAGGTTACGTGAAAACTACTGAACATATGAAGAAAAAAGTTTGAAACCTTTTTTAAGAGAAATATTTGGAATTTCAGTGACAATATGTATATTGATATTCAAAAGGTCAATTCTAATTCTATGTAAGACCGAATTATCTTTGAAATTTCATATTCTACCTGAATAATTTTATAGCAAATGAATTTTCAAGAGATAAACTTCGTGAAATTTCAAGTTAATTGAAGTTAGGTAAATATTTCAGTATTTTTTCGTTGAATTTTGAATAATAATTTTCTAACATTATACATTACTCAGTTTTATTTTTTTCATTACATTTAAAATATCTCCGTAAATAACTGATGCAAGAAAAGAAAAAAACTTGCATCAATAAAGTTATTCGTTTTGGAGCGACGAATTTTTTGTTCTCAACTTTCTTATATTTTTAAAATCAAATTGCCCTTCGATTTTCGGAAAATAACCATGACCAGGTCTTGAACTAGTTCCGAATGATATTTTCTTTTGTTGTACATAGAAGAAGTTTTCTTCACCGAAGCTCATTTACGGATGACCCTTCACGCGATCATGCCTCTGCGATGAATCCTCAGAAAAACATAAACCCAACTCGCAAAGTGATAAATTAGCACAGAATACATATATCTAACTCACCAAGTTTGAATACAACTGGATTACCATGAAACGTAGTTTCATTTCCTACTAATTTATTATTCCACAAATTCATTTGAATTATTTTACCAATTGTCGATAATACAGATTTATATTCTTTCTTTTCCATGAGATTCAATTAAAATTTAATTTGAATAAAATTTGAATAGAGTTGAATTATTTATTCTCCGAAAATAAAATACTCTAGACAGAAATTTTGTGTTTCATTCCCCATTGTTATTTGTTTAATTGTCGATAGTTTTTCAAATAATTCCAATACCCATCTGTGTTTACAATACCAATGAAAGAAAAAAAAAAGCATTTGGCCTCGGTCTCGCGCATTTGTTTATCCTCATTATTCAAATTATACACTCTGCGATTCACTGTTTACCTTGAAATTTTACGTTGAGTCATAATAAAAATGTGAAATTTTTCCTTATCAAAATAAATCAGAGGAGAATTTAGTATTTGTGAAAGAAAGAATGAGAAATAAATAGAATTTAAATCGTAAAGATGTATGGGCCAAAAGCCCCCGAGGGTTCAGGGCAATCAGTATGTCTTTCGAATCGTATTTCTCAACAAGTTCTCCAGATCAACATTATTCTTTCCGTTATTTTTTTTCGTATTTTTCTTTCCTTTTCTATATCTTCAATTCGCGCATGCGCGCAAACGATCACAAGAACATTGGACCCTGTATGGAGTACTGCTACCTGTCGATTCTAACCTCAAACGTCAATGCGCATGTTTTTCTAACCTATCGCGTGGCCAAATTCATTAGTGTGTGAGACTTCCTCTTTTCAAATATAGAGAGAAAATAAGGAATTACATATACATATGTATTATATATACAAATTCATTACTTATCTTCCAATGGGATCAATTACGGTGCGTCATTCTCACAAGGTGGAATAGTATTTCACGTGATTAATGATTTGGATTCATATCACAAACATTATCATTTGGAAATGGAATCACCTCACGGGATAACAAGTGTAATCGACGAATTTTTAAAATCATCATTATTCAAATTATGAAGTAAGTTCTTCATTATTTGTATGTCAATTAATTTTTATTAAGAACTCATTTTGAAAACAGTTTTCATTGTATTAACATAATCATAATGTTTTTACACCATAAAATCTCATTATATTTACTTCATTATCTTAGCTATCCGGAAAATTCCCAAGCGAAATAACGGTTATTCTCTCAGAACTTTGGCCCAAACTTTCGTATCCAATTAAGTTTCATCCATTCTATGTGAAAATACTTCACAACATAGGCCAATTCCAAAGTACTTCCAAAAACTTTTCATCGTTTACTTCTTGTCCTCTTTCTTTCCTCATCCATTTATTCCCTCTCTCTTTTTCACTCATTGCTTTGACAATTTAGATTGCTATAACCATGGTTTTTAGTGAACCAACTTTATTGGCACACATCTGGACGTGAGCCCAGCCAAATCGAATATCCAATACTAATCATTGGGTCAATAAAAAAGTGATTTTCCCCTTCAATTCGTGGAGGGAAGAGAAAGTTTAGGGATTGCATAGTAATGAAGCCTGACTAGGTATTTCGGACATTATTACTTAAGAATAATGACTTCAAGGTCTCCGCAGTGATTCACATTGTATTCCGTGATTTTGTAGCGAGGAGGAAGAACAGAGTGAGTCCCAGTGATCGTCACAGTAAAGTCACAGTGATCGTCGGGAAATTTTTAAATTTTCAGCTTATCTCTGAACATCCTTAGAAAATTGTTATTTGAAATTCGACGAAATTTATCTTTTGAAAATTCCACCGCTAATTATTGGTCAAATTCTATTAAATTATGTTTTTCCGTACACCTTTGAAGTGGATTATTCAGTGAATTAATATAATTCTATGTAATTCATGAAAATTCAGAGAATTCACGTTTCATCAATTCGCAATAGAACTCATTTGAATTATCCCGCAACTCATCAGAATCTTCCAAAATGGAGAAGTAATCCAAAAAAAAAATATGTCTACTCGAATAGCGATGAGTCACATTGCCCATAACCTATCTCACAATTCAGCTAAAACCAATTTAGAGCAAAAGGCCGTTCTCAACCGGTATTTTAGTTAGTTGCTTGTAGTTGTGTGTTAGGAAATTTCAGTGGTATAACTCCCGCGTTGTTGCGCGCGCTTACCACACTTACACATATACATATGTAAACAAGTATAGTCTGTAGGAGTACTCTAGAAACATGATTCACAATTGGCCCTCCTCACTTCATGCAAAAGCTCTCTTGTCTCAGCGACGGCCTCTGAGCTACGTCTCAACGACGAGTCTCAACCACACATGTACAATTACGTGCAAAATGCATCCAACAACATTATCGATCCTCCTCTTTTGCCCTCTCTCATCGTCTCCATCTCCCGCTCTTTCTATCTCGCCATAACATCGACCAATTGCCCGTCATTGTACCTCATTTTTCCCTTTAAACTCATCATACTCCCTTCATGTCTACAACTCATCAATTCTTCACTTGTCTATTACTACATTGAAAACAACATCAATGAATTCCAACTGAGTTCATCGATAGCGCACTATAATTTTTCTCGTTCTTCGTAATTGTACGTAATTTTCTTACATTTATTTGTCCACACAAAGGTTTTATCTCTCTCGTTTTATAACTTCAACATGTACATACACACATGTTTTTCTAAGTCAAGGGTCGGTTGAGGTGATACGCGCCTTAACTGAGAGCGGTGAGGAGCGAGAAAAGAAACACGAACAGAATGGTGCGCTTTCGCAAACCAAGTGGGAGGGGGTCACCGACCGTTACGTCATCAACGTCGAGCGGGCGGTCTCGTGGCGTCGGGTAAAAAGAGCGAGAGAGAGAGCGACCGAACGACAAGTTGAGCCCCGACATTGCTCACTGAGTCGTCGTTTTACCTTCCCCTCTTTCCTCTTCACTTTGCCTCATCGCCAAATGTTCGACAACTCCCTGGAGAATGAACGGACAAAAATTCATTTTAACGAGGAGCAATGTACGACAATTTATTTTTCATTTGCTGCCCTTATTATTATTATTGTTTTCTTTTCCATCAATTTCATCGTCTTGTTTTTGTTTCAACACTTTTGTGAGAGAGTACATATGTGTAACAAGTAAGTAAGATAATTGGAGCATAAGAATGAAAGACAGGCGAAGTTGTTAAAGGGCGAATAGAGGAGAGGGGAAGGGAGCGGTGAGGATGACGGTAAAGGGGAGCAATCGTAACGGAGCAATAACGCGAAATTGGATAGCAACGCCACGACTAATCCATCATCCGTAGCTTTCGTGATCGGGTACGTCGACCTTTCTCTCACCCATGGAATTTCCCGGAGAACGCTCCTACATATTTTCCCCCGCGTCACCTCATCCCAATCTCGCCCCATCTTTCCCCATCCGCCCACGCTCTCTTTCTCTCTTGCCCGCGTTGTCACGTTTCAAGACGAGCTTCGATTATCGATTATGTCTCCGATGACAGGTGCGGGAGAATTCACGGTACCTATATCGCATTCCCTCGTTGTTTTATCATTTTTTTTCTACGTTTTTCTTTTTTTTTGTAACTAGCGTGTCAAGGCAGGTGCGGGTTATAACGTCAAGGGTGAAAAGAAACTTCACGGGGCCAAAATCTGCATAAAAATCTTCCTCTCCTCCTCTTCTCTCCACCGTTTTTTTTACATCAAAATGGGTTTATACTTCTTTGTACAACGTCTCAGTACTGACTTATTCAATGAGCCAGACGCTGCAGTCAAAAAGCTGAAAAGGCCTACTACATATTTCATTGAATTCGAGAGAGTCGTAATTATTGATTACTTCTCCGTTATACAATGTAACTGGCTTTTATTAATAGCCTTTAGTTCTTACTTGAATCGATTCAACGCTAGTTAGTTTTGATTAATGGAAAAATACATTGAGGAATTGTACATCGAAGAGGATAAAAAACAGGAGTTGATTGAAAATATATAACAATTGAGTTGGTACACTGTTTCCTCAGTTGTACACGAAAGAAAAATGGCTATTCTTCGTTTTATTCGATAACAAAACGGTATTTTTCATCACACTGAACAACACCGGACACACTCTCACTGAATGACTACAACCAGTGTGGCCTGGCGCTCCTTTGTCCGGTAATTTCATAACTTTTGTATAAGTATGAAGCTAAGAAAATAAAATAAACCAAGTAAATCAATCTTAGGATTTATTGAATCTGTCTTTCCATTCTCCAATCATTCGGCTCTTTCTTCCCCCATTGATTGTAGTTGACTTGGAAATAGATTTTTCAAACGACTGGCTTCTATTTTCGAATTCTCTTGAAATACCGGACGTCGATAATGACCTCAATGGGCTTCTTCAGCCTACACACATTGCGCATTAACTGTTATTTTACCAATTCAAATGCATAAAGATCATGCAAAACTCTCAACTACCAAATTCAATATTAAAACCTATAAAAATGAATTTATTCATTGCAAATGCCAAAGCCCATGATGAATTGATATCCTCCGGTGAAATATCGATAAAAATGTGAGGCTGAAATAAATGTGTATATTTCCCATCATTGTCAATTTCATCATCAATAAAAGATGATTTTTGCCACAGAGAACTGAAGAAGCCCCCTCTGTACACTGTGCAACGTTGTCCGCTACAATGTGGCAACGTCGCGCAAGTGAAAAATCTCCAGTTCCCTCCGTTCATTGTGGCTCACAAACCCCCAACACACACACATACGCAAGTGCAGTATTTTCATACAAACAGTGAAACGGGGAATGGCGAAGAAGAGGGGGAACAAAGGCGCCCGCGCTGTTCAACTTCACCGGAGGCCACGTGCCTCAAAACTGGCGCTACTCTACAGCGCACATGCGCGCGCAACGAAAGACCGCCATTATGCTGTTGTGTATTAGCCAATTGGATTCAACCAACTCCTGCGCATCCTCACTTTGATTTGTTACAATTTAATTCCCCCTCTACGACTTTAGGATTTGATTTTATATGTGTTTGGAGAGAGTTGGTAGCGCGGAAAATTCTAACGTTGCCTGGGTCATTCCCTGTTCCTCCGGTTTTTTGTCGACTTCCCACGCGGAGTAGTTGACCACAGACTACTCTTCAATGCTACCGCCATACGTCCAAGATCTAATTTCGAAGCGGCTCTGGGGAAACCCCGGGATACTTTTTTCGCTCTTCCACTTTCAACAATTACCGTTTTCATGTTCTCTAATCTTCTCTTTGGTTATAACGATTTTAATTCGTGATCCATTATTATGGCTACTATCCCTCACACAGTACTGGCTACTGATTTGCTATCTTACGAACTGTCGAGGACAAGAACATGAAAACTCATTCGATTCTGCCAAGTCAATTTGGAGTCATTCGTTTGGATTTGGTGGGCGATTCTTGTTACGATTCACCGACAGTCCCTTGATAATACAATTGATCGTTTCATAAATAGATTCTTTCTCTGAAAGACAATCAATAATTTTCGAGATAACATGGGAAATGGGAATAACTAAATTCGCAATGAATAGGTAAAATGTATGAATTTTGGTCTTCGTTTTGTTTTTATATCTCGGAAATGGAGCGAAATAGGAAAATGTTTATAAATTCCATTTTTCTAGAATAGAGAGAAATACACAAAAAAAAATTTAATTCAAATACAACTTGATACATTTCATTATAACGAACCAAAATGAATCCTTTCAAAGCATTGTTTACTCTGCATTCCCCGAGCTAATCAACAAGAACTGACTTAATTAGCAGAATCCATCACCTTCATTATCTCTCGGCTGAACTTTACTCTCATTATATCAAAGAGAGAAATGGTAAGATAGCATATGAAACCATAGAAACTTGCCCCTGGCAATTTTTTTATTCGTACTTCCAACAAGTTTGAATTGGATGATACCGTCTCTTGTCTGCCATGAAATTTGAATATTTTTGTCGATTCTCTCAGTCACTGTAGTTTTTTTTTCCGCCTTTCTACTATTCTCCATTATTCCGTAGAAATAAAAATGTGCATCATTCTATATTCACAGAAGTGAACAATAAAGGGGTGTTTCTCTTTTAAGATTTCATCGAAAAAAAGTCGTTTGGCAGCAGACTAGACGATTTCCATTGTATATATACACGAATAACACCTCATACATTCTTCTCACGTGTTTGGGCGTTTGCGCGAGAACTGGGTGCAAAGTTTATCGGGTCGGGTCAACCGAATATATTTGCGCATCAGCGAGACATCTCGGCGCTTGTGTTACACAGCATCTTACTAGGAAGAAGAAGAAGGAAGGAATAAAGAAATTCCGAGAGTACGTTGTATGGAATCTAACGTTTTTACACGTTGCACTAGAAAGCAGAATTTATTTCTGGATTCATGCTGTATATCATTAGATTTATCTCTCGAAGATAGAAAAAAAAAGAATGGGCCCATGGGGGCCGAAATTCGTACGAGAGAAGTCGATCGATGCCTATGTATAAGCATGACTCACACGTTAATCAAAGTTTGGCTCACGGGATCCCTCTCTCGCTTTCTGCATGACGTGCGGGTTGTCGATAAGCCTTTTCACCCTTTCCCTCCATTCGCTCATTCAACTGAAAGAGAAAAACAATGAGGAAGAAAATAAAATTTAAAAAAATTCATCCTTTGCCATTTGATGCGGCACGAAATCAAACTGTGAGTGATACCAAATGAGAATACGAAAATGCCGCCCTTTCATCGTGACGATAAATTCACATTGGCCACGAGGTTATTATCATGGAATTATCTCTCTCGGTAAGATAATTGCCAAGTCACTCCCCAATGTGAATGCGTGTACGAGTCACTGGACTCTACCAAGAGTATACGATTACAAATTTTTTCCCTTTCATTTCTTATTTATCCTTTTTACCTACTTTTTTTCACTCCATCTTGTTGTCTATCTGTATCTCCCTCCTCTTTCTCTCTGTCCTTTTTTTTTCCTCTCGGTTTTCACTCATTTCTCTCGCTCCTCATCACGATCATTGACCTTTGCCTGGCCCCAGACGCAGGTGCCGCCTTGTTATGTACTCCTCTGTACATATATATAGATATATATGTGTATGCACGATACACATAAACACCCGGTGCGCCTTCGCGTAACAATATTCGGGGTGTGGCGCGACCTTCAAAGACAATAAAGGTCACGCGCGACACGCCACGTGAAAGCACCTATACTACTCTCATTGAGGGGAAGAATTGAAGAACGAAAAAAAGGCTAAAACATTTTGAATCAGAGCGAAGGACTGGAGTATCAATCGACACTGCAAAATAATATGGCGGTAGTTAGAGTTTCCCCTTACTCGTTATTTCACGTGACTTTTTCTGAATCTAAAGCTAAATATTGAACTGCACAGTTGTGCATCTGTTATTCTCATTATTATTATTTTGGTTTGTTCTCAGTGAATTTGGGTCATGCAAATTATTTCTGGTTTGAAAAGAAACGAGGTTGGATAGATGAGCACATGGTTATGATGATAATTTTATTATCATTTTTTTCGCTCATTAGGTTTTGTTGATAAAAGAACGAAGGTGGAGAGGTAGAAGAGGGGAGGTAGTCTATAGGTGAAATTTAATTTTCCTTTGTGATTATTAATAATGGAGTATTTCCATTATGATTCTTTCATTCATGGCAGCTTAGAATTTTTATTCATTACAATTCTTTTTCTCCAACAAAAAATTGTGAATGGAAAATTAATTGGGCAATCGGTTTAATTAAGAGTGTTAAAGTTTTTCGCATCTTTTTGTTTCAATGCTTTATATATTTTTCATTAATTTGTTTCAGTCCAACCCAGAATTACATAAATATCAAGAGCAACAGTCCTGTATCACCTAGGACTGTAGCTGGCAGTAGTTATGTACAGGGCGGTACTGGTACACCGTCTGGTGGTGCTGTAGGACCACCAGGTAGTGCTAGTGGAGTACCACCAGGTTCAACTGGTGGTGTTACTGGTAATCCTGTTGGTAATTATGTAACTGTACCAGTACCAAGTGGCCTGAGATATGTGCATTCTTATCCACTACCACCACCGCCACCGGCACCGTCTGCCCCTGTCAATCAGACACCACCACCACCTGGTGCAGCTGCCGCTTACACCAGGGATCCATACAGAAATGCCACGTCAAATGTACGTATTTTATTTTATCAATTTATTAATTAATTATGTTTATTTCATTGAAACAAACAATTTTTCGTAATCACTATTTATTTATCACTGAAATTGTAATCGGGTCAATGGTTCAATTGGCACCATTAAATAAATGAAGCTTGTTTTCGAAAGAAATAATTATGTTTCGTGTTGTTTCTTGTTGAACGAAAATTTTTCAAGGAATAATCACTTCGAAGCTTGTTATTTAGAATATTCCTTATGGAAGAAAATATACTTCCATTCTTTGGTAAAATGGATTTGATTGATTTCATTGCATGAAACAGCTGTATCTTTATTTATTTACCCAAAAGAATTCAATATTTAACGTTTTTTCTAATCTATGTTTGTTTCTGAATCAATCATAATTGATATTATCTTCAATTTGAGTCATTACCATATTCTCAATAATTGATGAATTCCGTAATGCCTTTAATCGTTCATTCTCCGGACTGTTTACCCTATTTCGTTTTCTACTTCAAGATTTTGATCAGGAATGTAGATTTTCGGAGAAAAAGTTTTGATTCATTTTTAAATAATACTGGAGTAATTTTGCAAAAAAATTCAATCCTAACTTGTTTTGAGAAATATAATTAATGAATAGTTTTTTTATTCAGTTGAATGCATCGTGTTTTTACACCATTCTTAGTTTTTGGCTGTTTTTGAAATTATATACTTGGTTGATGGTAATGGTTGATAATTTTTTTCCTAGGATTCCCAATTCTTATTATTCGTCCAATCCCTGGTTGTCCAGATTTTTTTGAATGTTTATTTAGATAAATAACGTAGTATTCAATTTATTCATATATTCAATAATTATAGCGATCAATGAATAAGAATTATTTAATGGAAAGCTGCAATGTAAAAAGTTGTTTCTTTTATGGTTTATTTTCGTAAAATATCAAATTCATAGATTTTTTTTCAACAGAATAAAATCTATGAAAAAGGTCTCTTTAGAAAGAAAAACATATCTCTATTCTGTTCCGAGATATTTCCGTCGAAGTGAAGGGAAATCGGACTTGATTCTTCCCAGAATTGCTTCTTTCAAATTCCCATCACACCTTCAATGCCAGGAAAAAGAAAAAAAAACTTTTGTAGAAAGAAAAAAAAATCCTCCATCTCTCAAATCATAATATCCAAAGTTTTGAACTTTAATTCATATAAAATTTCTCTTCTTTTTCCGCGAAAATATGAGAGATGAGAGAAAATTAAAAAGTTATTGAGTTCAGAGTTCATCATGTTCTGTCGTGAAAGAGAAAATGACGTCGAAAATTTTTTTTCATTAAAATCTTTACGCTTGAGATAATTAAAAATTTTATTATAATTACTAAAAAATATGAATTTAATTAGATTATTCATAATTATACGACATATATGTATTTCAGTTTCTCTTAAAAATTTTAATTCGTTATAATTCTCATTAACTTCCATCAATTTCCCACGAATTCTGATAAATTGAAACGAGGAAAATTAATGAAATTAAAAACTA
>JABSMS010009834.1:0-13816 GCA_018902275.1 Aleiodes sp. PSUC_FEM 10030003
TAAGATATATGCATATATATTCATATATACTATTACTAGTTTTATGGAAAAATTACCTTAACAGGAACTCGATAAAAGTTTTCTTCTGTCTTCGTACGTGAAGTTCTAAAATGTGCGTTAATTCAAGAAGATATCGGCGATTTAAGAATATATCGACGATTGAGGTTTAGGTGAATATCCAGTTGATGAGCAGAACGTTGTTCGATGCTGTCCATTGTAAAAGTACACGAAAAAGTTCATTACATCGCGGCGAAATATACCTGCATAAGTCTATATATGTATATATATATTTCAATTGTGTTCTTTTTTTCTTTCAATCGGTTTAATCTGGTAGATTGTGTTTTTGATATTTATAGAGCGCCTAATTTACACACGAATCAGCCTATAACCCTGCAACAGACAATTTTTTTTCTCTTTTAATCATGGTTACCTACTTAAAACATGGCATATCTTAAATAAAAGACTTAATTTTGTAGAATTAGATTCAATCAGGTGCAGAATAATTTAAAATGTTGTATCAATTGGATGAAAGATCAATTTTTAGAGTAATCTATTTTTTTAAATTCACTTTATATTGAAAAAACTCACCAGCCTTGAAATATTGGACAAACTCAGCGGAATCCCTTCGAGAAACGTCCAATTCTCAACTACTTATGACGAGTGAAAACTAGGAAAAAAACTTTCTCTCTCTCTCACACAACCAAACCAGGAAATATATTTGATGGCATTGATTTATTCATATTTTCCACGCGATAACAATATGAAGATAAATTATGAATACGCCTAAGAGTCTAATGAATTTATATATTTCTTTATCGGACTTGATTTTTGACGACGCCCGAGATGACGAGCCTCACAAAGATGGCGGTCGCTTGTCGTGTGTATTGTCGGTATGCGCAGAAAAGATGAGGTATTTATGTACAGTCCCTGCTATTGGTCTAGGGAGCTCTCTCTCTCCCCAGCGACAACCACTGGCACATTTGGCGACTAATTTTTATTACGTAACGTTTTCTGACAATTATTTGGGCTACTTACATGATTTATCCAACTAATCTGCTTCTTCTTTGTCACGTGATTGCGATGTATTTCAAGAAATTTTAAACACAAACAATATAATGGAACTCTGTTATCAGTGTGCTATAAATTGGAGGCTATAGTAACATGAGAGTCTGCTTTATTGTTGGCGGTTATGTTACGAGTTCGGAAACATACGAATAGCCGCCAGAACTTTACGTTTGAATTCCGAAAATATAAAGGTGGGTTTTTACTCTAGCGTCAAACGTGGTTCAGTGCATTGGGTCTTTCTGTTATTTCACTGTTTGCTGGTGGTTGATAATGAAGATGACTTTATTATTAAGGCTGAATTCTTCATTTGAATGTGCGACCAAGTTCACTCTAGTTCTTGCAGCCCGCGCTACCTGCTGGTCAAATGTAGAAATCGGCTCGGTGCCAATTCCCTCCTAAATAACCTGTGCAGAGCAAACGGTTGAGAGCTCTATTTCTGACCGATAGGCAGCGCTGGTTACAGGAGAACCGAAGTGAACTGAGTCGCACATCTAAGTTAGATGCCCATCTGAATTAGTTAAAGAGAAAATGAAAATCTCAGCCTGAAGGAGCGCGTTCTGTGAGTAACGAGTGAACGTTTTTGTTGGTTTTGGAGCAGAGAGTGTATTATACACAAAGTTTTAAAGAGAATCATCCTTGATTATTTCTTCCTCAATTTCATATTTTTTCAATTGTTAGTATCTCCGGTTCGACATTCAGAACAGAGAAACGAAACGAAACGAAAATACAGACATCTACCCCTATATAAATAATAGCAAATAAAAATGGCAATGACAACAACTCAAGTCAAAGGTAGCGGGTGGCCACGACGAGCTAGCAACAGTTCATTCGAAGGAAAACCAATACCTAATCAGTCGGTCACCATCAACAGAACAGTTAATTTGTAAGTCATCTCATTGTTACTAAAGAATAAGAACAAAACTATAAACAAATGAGTATCTCATCAGTCGACCAGATGACGCCAAAATTGGAACATGGATGTTATATATGGAATAATTTCCAAATCGGAAATATTACCAAGACGCGGTTTATTTTGTCTGCATGTTCATAATTGATTGAGAAAAGCAATAAGAAATTTTTTTGTAAAGTTTTTCTCTCCAAAATGAACATATCTATTGTCATCGTATAGTAATATTAATGTTTCTTATTATTGATTGACAAAGAAAATTGTGCTCTATCTCTATTATAAATAGATAGAACAGCGAATTGTTATGTTTAACTTTGAATTAACGAAGTGATGAAACACCATCGCTTCGTAATGCATGTACAATTATATAAATATAATTGAAAATTGTAAATTACATGTAAAATCTATATTAATTTAATGAAATGCCTCAATTTTTTTTATTTTCATGCATTAAATGAAGAAATACAAGAATGTATGAATAATACCAATGAAAATGAAATATTACTAAGTTTGTTAGTTGATTGAGGGAAAATATAGTTTTTGATTTTTTTAAATGAGGAAATCATGTAATTCAATTGTATCTGTGCGGAATCCTCCATTATTTTTTCAATAAACAAATTTCTTCAAGCTCACACAGTAATATATGACTTGATGTAATAGATATTGTAAAAAATTATTCTGTAAATAGTAGAAATTTGAATCAGGAACGTGGGAATGTGTTATATTCAATTTATAAAACCAAAATTCATGCCAAATTAGTAATGAAATAATGGAAAATTGTTATTTAGAAGAAGGGCTAACGTAATTGTTTGTGAATACTCGTTTATCATAGATATCCTTTGACAAACTATACATTCGGAACGAAAGAGCCACTGTTCGAGAAAGATCCATCTGTACCAGCAAGATTTCAACGTATGAGAGATGAATTTGACAAAATTGGAATGCGTCGTAGTGTTGAAGGAGTATTACTTGTTCACGAGCACGGATTACCTCATGTTCTTCTACTTCAACTCGGAACGACATTCTTCAAACTGTGAGTACTCATTATATTTCATGTTACTCTCATTCTAATGAAATTCATCGTAATAATGAGCTCAATGATTATTATTCTGTTCAATAGACCTGGTGGTGAACTCAATGCTGGCGAAGACGAGGTAGAGGGCCTGAAACGGCTCTTAACTGAGGTAACAGTTATCGCGGCTTCCGTAACCCCAGAGGTTGGGGTTCGCTCGGATCAGCCTTTTGATTCGATACTTTTACCAAAAACATTTGTCGTACAGACGAAAAATGAAAATATATATATTTGTACATATATATATATTGTAGAACCACTGTAACTGGGCATGTAGCGACAATATGACACTCTAGTGGCCAGTATATTTTCTTTTTAATTTTTTCCTTCTAAACTAGAAATGATTTTTGCACGCGCTACATGCCCGGACACTTTGATGTTTTCAATAGTACATGAATTTCCAAATTGACAATGTTATTTTGTATTTGTCGTGAGCTAAGAACATCGTTAGTTTTTAAAAATTAAAAAGCAAGGAACAGGCTGAGAAAAAAAATTGTGATATTCCATGAAGAATGTAATAATGTAAGGAGGATGAAGAAAAAAAACTATGTTCTTAGTCGAGAAGAAGAATGTAATATCGACTGTAAAAGTATGAGGATACCTCCCGAGGAATCTTTGAAACAATTATGTTTTCATCCAAGAAAATTTAGAAGAATCTTCTATTTTCAGACCTTGGGACGTCAAGATGGAGTTAAACAAGAATGGGTGATTGAGGACACGATTGGTAATTGGTGGAGGCCAAATTTTGAACCACCCCAATATCCATACGTGCCACCTCACATAACAAAACCAAAGGAACACAAAAGATTATTTTTAGTTCAACTTCAAGAAAAAGGTTGGTACTTATGAGCAATCTCTGAAATTGATGATGCAATTGAATTCATGAAATGTTATAATTATTATTTCCAGCTCTCTTTGCTGTTCCTAAAAATTACAAGCTCGTTGCCGCACCACTCTTTGAATTATATGATAATTCCCAGGGATATGGACCAATCATCTCATCACTACCACAATCCCTCTGCCGGTAAGTATATAGTCACCGTAGAAGCAAAGGGGTGTACGTGTCATTTTTTATTTTTGAATAACATAAGGCAATACCTCATTAGTCTTTGCTAGAAATTCATTCTTGGAGGTCTTCGAAAAATTGCACTTACGCCCGTTTGACTCTACGGTGACGATATAATAGGGATGATCACGTTGAATAAGTGCCATTTTTTTAAAAATCTTTTCATATTTCTTTCAGATTCAACTTTATTTATATGTAAAAACATACGTTTACTAAAACCTCGCTGAGTAACGTTGAAATCAATTTTGTTTAAGTTAAATAAGAGACAAAACTGCAACAGTGTGGAATGAGCAATATGTGTATGTATGCGTTTAACGGATGTGTAAAACTATGAACGATCTTGATTCTTTGTATAGTATGACGTGCATAAAAAACATATTAAAGAATTTTTCTAAGTACATCCTTGGTACTCTTTATTTTTTTTGTACTGGTCCTTCTTCCCCATCATCTTAGATAATATTTTCCTACATTGTAAACAGTAATGTCCGTAATTCTACATATATTTAATTTACTGTCGAATCTAATCATCATCACTCCACAGTTTGAAGATTTACGCGCTTGCGTCTTTTAAACGTTGAAGACTACTTTATTGTTTAGTGAAAATGGAATCAACATCGATTTTTTTAATGTTCCGACATAATAAAGGAGAGCTTTAAGAATCATAAATTATACAAATAGATTGCATCGCATACACGTCCTGTTTTAACTTGACCATGTACGAACTTGCAGTGCTGCCATGCATGTAAGAAATGAAATGTGAAGAAAAGAGAGAACAGCGGAGGTCGAAGAGGAAAAAAACTGAAAAGCCCGCGTACTTGAGCGCACGCGTAAACTGTCCTGAGAGTGTGTACTTGCCATTAACGACTCGTCGCCTGGAATTTATGAGCCATCAATTAGGAGCCGGATAAAAGTGAATGCTATAAAATTATAGAACAGACTTGAGTATGCGAGTCGGTACATCTGGAGTCCAGGCCCTAGCAGCAACATTGAGCTTGTGAAATTCATGCGCTCCATCAACTCATAAGATTCAAACTCTTCGAGGTTTCCCGATTAACAGCTTCTCCAAGATGCTCTATTATCTAAACTTTACTATATCATCCGTTCTATTGTCTACTCATATAACTCCATAATTCCAAAGGTACTGTGTTAGTCTCTTTTTCTTCCTATCTTTTTTCTCTTCTCAGATAACAGTGTTCACTTTCTCTGTTCATTCATTCATTCCAACTCCCTTGTTTCCGTTTACGTGGGCCTACCCAATATCCATGATTTCGTGGACCTCTTCTATATGTGAAACACTGAGAGTCCAAATCGAAACTGAGCACACGGGGCCAATTACTCGAACGTCTTCACTTTCCCAGGGCGCCTGGCGTCCCACCGTGTCCGCGGCATCTGGTTTCTCCAATCTTCTTATTACTTTTTCTTGCCTCTTTTCTTTTCCTCTGTCTCCCTGTTCCTATTCGTATTCTCTTTCTTCGCAAATAGGTTCTGCAGAGATGTTGTCAGTCTTAATTCACTTATATCTAGGCATATTCCTTTACAGTATAAATAATGCATATCAACAGGTAATGATTTTTGGGATCCCCCATGGCAAAAATCAAAGAGAGAACGGTAAAAAAGTATGAGACTCCACAGAGGGAGCTTCATAAAATAGTTATTAATTGCCGGCTCATTCTGATGCCTCAAGGATCTCGCGTCTTGAATATTCAAGCGTGCGAGAAGCAGAGAGACGACCAAGATATGTGGTAAAAAGTTGTTTACAGCCACGATGTAGCGTACCATCCGGTTTTTGTCTGATGTCCGATCGCAGCGACGATCGCGTCTGGTTTTAGGTTCTGCAAAATCAGCCGATGATCAACTCCCCCAATATATATATACATATAGGTATGTATATTGCACACAATATATAGCCCACTGGTGGTCCAACAGCCTTTGATTAATTAATATAACGTTCCATTGGCAATTCTTAAGCGGCTATGGAAAAAAATTTTTAAATTAGTGGTGACGAGTTTTACTTGGGGTGCACATATATAGAGCTCTTGTCCGAGGGGAGCCGTTCAACCAACTCCAAAAATGTCTGGGGTGCTTATTCAATCCAATCATGAGAAACAGTTCGTAAAGCTGAGAGAAGAATAAAACTCACCGTGTTGATAGTTTTTGTTACCACATAACTCAATATTACTCAATTGCAAATAATTACTTAAATTATTAGAGACTAATTCGATTTAAATGATTGAATACATATGTATGGATCATTCTCTCTGTTTTTTTATGCATATGCAAAGTATGTAGATATTTTATTCGAGTAGTGACAGAGAAAACGCCAAGAAGAAGGCCAAAAGTGAGGTTTCTCACTCCTCCACTTTTCAGGCTCTAATGCTGTACGGGGACTCTAGATTTCAGTGGCGTGAAATTATACTCTAGTGGCCTGTCATTATCTTCTGGTACGTCTGCCAAGGTATACAACGATCTTAAATTAACGGGAGTTTCCTCGCCTCTCTTCCCCGAGACGTCTTGATCTTGTTACTTTCAACAATCATGCCACTTATATAGACCCAACATGATATTTATATATCTATATAAATCTCATGGAGGTTTGCTCTGGAAAATATCGTTGTAAAACTATGGGGTTTCATAAAAATATCTGTAATTCTCTGGTATTTTTAATGGCTCAAAAATGTTTTAAGGCGCTCTGAGCTCCCTATTTATCCTCAAGTGTAACGAATAGAGAATGCTTCGGAGCTCTCGTGGTGCCAGAATACGTGGTGAAATGAAATTAAAAGTTATCGCGTTGAGGTGTCTTAACACCCAGTGGCTCGTCACGCTGATCCCGCCAAACCATTCACAGCATTATCCCATGATTCAGCGCTTGTTAAAAGCGATTCTCCGGATGGGTTCCGAGATGCAGCCTTTGTCCCTCAATATAGTCACTTTTTTAAATACTTTTTCAACCATCACCCCTTTGCGTTTCTTCTCTCTTTTTGTATACCTTCAGAAGGGCCATCTAACTTGGATTTAAATGTACAAAATCATTTGAACCAGAAATGGTTAATAAATTCGAGAATAGTAAAAAAGGAATAATGAAAACATCATCTGTCATCTGAATTATACGAATGGATATATTACACAAAACATAGTTAGACTCTGATTTTTCAAAATTGTCTTGTCTCCATAAAGAAATGGTTAAAACGGTCAAGTTTCACGGAGCATTATTCGGTATAATGAAAGGTTATGACTCTCAAAATTTTATCATATTATTTGGGCTCAAAATAGGCGGTTAACTTTGTGTTTAAAGAAAAATGGATAAAAGGCTGTGAATTTCATTTTTTGGTGTTTTATCTTCCATCGCAGACCGTTTTAGTAATTTTCTTGCAAACACGAATGTTTTCCTGTCATTAAAAAAGATCACCTGGACTCTACCTGAAGTTGTTCCAAAGTAATTGGAGAAGTGCATATGGGAAGTGAGGATAATTAATTTAAAATTTAGTCAGTTAGGGTGACTCGGCACTCTCTAGAAGTAACATAAGCTAAATGGTTTTTAATCTCACTGTTGTGATTTTTAGAGATAAAAAGGCCTGCAGTGGGAAGGAAATGAATTTTTTTCATCGGTGCTTCAGAATCATTTCTTTTGATTTTTTATGGAAGAAAAACCGATTTTCAAAAAATGCTCAATAGCTTCCTCAAATATCGCTAAAACTCGACTATTTTGTATGTGGTCGAGTTTTCAGAAAATTCCAAAAAATCTTCAATGGAATCATTAAAAAGAAAATCAATCCCGAACCGTTCCACTGGAGTCACGATTTTAATTCATTGTTCCCTATCTAAATTTTGTATTATGGTTTTAAAGGAGAATTGTTACTTAGTATTGTCGGAGTACATCGACACGGTTATGGTAGAATATAGTGCTACCGTTATAAGGAGTGTGATGTTAAGTGTAATCTAAATAGTCCGTAGTAAGAGGTGAAACCGCACACATGGCCAAGGTATCGGTAGTATCTCCAATTGACCAAAGGCAAGTGGTTTATAAGATACCTGGAGAATACTACCAAGATTGTGGAAACTAACTCGAGCATGTCGATAAGTAATGGCGTGCTCAAGTTGCACTCCTCTTTCTTGTACTAGTATTCGTCTCAATTTTCTCTTTTTCTCTCAATTGTTTTATTTTTTTGCCTTGTTATCCTTTCTCGATTCAACTTCTTTGAAACTCAAATCGTATCACAGAATATATATATCCACCTTCGGCTTTATTTACCTATTTCTCACGCATACGTACAACACTTTGAGAGAAGAATGACTCGAGGTAATGAGTTGTCTCTCCGTTTCTCTTCCTCCATCTTTTGGCTTGAAAATCCAAAGGCATTCCCCGACGCCTCCTGATCACACCTACGATATCCTCATCTTCTTCTTTTCTTCTTCTTCATCTTCTTCTTCAACCAGCAGCGGCATTAGACCTGTTCACTCGACGTTCAAGCTATAATCTCAGTGGTAAATCCACGCTCTAATAGCTGCCGATTCGACGGCAATATCTGAGATCATTGCGCACACACATGTACATATACCAGGCCAACTAGCCATCATCAAGATTGAAAAACACAATCCTTGCGGTTAACTAGGAGTTTCACCTTCAAACTATTGCGGTTTCAGAATACTGAGAGGATTTTTCTCGTTTTGGTAAAAACTAGTGCACATTTTTAATACCAGGAAATGTAGTTTACAGAGTCAGGAGTTAGGGACAAGTATTTCGAGAAAAATTCTGACTCTAATATCCATACTTTATATATACAATCTTTCGACTAGTATAATTCAAGATTCACTCACGGATCTTTGCGGTTGAATTTCCCGTATACAATGTACTGAATAAAAGAAAAAAGAAATTACCACTTTCGAATGAGTTTATGGTGGTACAGAATAGAAAAGTTTATTGTGGAGAAAATATTCGGCTTCTCCATGGAGAATTGATAAAATACGAGCGAGAAAAAAAAATCGGTATAGAATATGTGATGAGAATAAAGGATAGTGCCTCTGCCTGGGACATATTCATCAGTAAAATTCTTTTAGCAATTTATTCATTTATGTTTTTTTCTTTTAACAAGCAGTGTGGCTATAGTCTGGTAGAGTTGAGCGATGCAACCGCAGGATTTTATGAATGACCAGCAGCGCGGTGTCGGATTGCTTCAGGGATGACCCTCTGCACATGGTTATATCTATGCCTATGTTATTTATTGTCAGTCCACCCATCCCTTTTAATTGTAAAATAATTCTTATTTACAACTTTGAATTTTTAGTTTTTCATCGAGTGTTTTGAGCTACAAATCACAATTTAATACGTCATTTATAATTCGTCACTGTCTAATAATAATACGGATAAATAAATAAAAAATCTTTCCTCTGTATATCAATTCTATATACATATTTATGAATCGAAAAAGTTCATATCAATAGTTCATTAGGTGAAGAAACAAAAATCCGGACTGAAATGGCATGCGGACAATTGGCATAATTATGAATTGATTCATGTAGACTCTACATCTGCCATTGTATTCTGACTTTTCAAAAAAATCCGCTTCAACCAATGATCCAACCAATAAAGGATAATCACATTATTATTATCATTATTATTAATTCTTGAATAAAGATTTTGTGAGTCTAATATAATTTGATACTAAAATGCATGTTTACATTCGCTGGATGCGACTCAGTATTATAGTGAAGTTAACCCCTGTACTTTTTCGATAACTACGCAACTTATTCACACTGCTCACAACATTTATAAATGTCCACCTCGGCTAAGATAAATTCAGCTTCACTATTATACGTACGATGGTATATGGATAGAAGATATGTAGGGAGTCATTGGAGCAATACCCTGCCTTAAGGATAACTCATCATGCTTCCACTTGTTTATTTTGCCTTCATACACATATTTCACAGCCAGAGGAAAATCGAGTTGGCATTGGTATCAAGACACTTGGAGTATTAGGAATATTAAATATTGGATATTTTTAATGAATGCCGCAAAAGACTCTGTCGTATTTCATCACGGTAAAAGTTTGATAATTAATCTTTAATTAGTGATAGTTGATATTTTTTTCAAAAAAATCGCACTGCCGGTAGACTACGGCCACTGAAGCAGGGATGTTTAGCTGAAGGAATGGAAAGAAAACACAATCTTTGGTATGTTTTCATATGCACTTCTCATTTACGATGTCAATTTTATAACGCGTCTATCCACATTACTTCCGGGAGTGTGTCGAGTTATAAAGGTATGTATTCCCACAACGCAATGATTTTATCTGGAAATAGCGGCGAGAGAGTTGGAGGTACAGAGCGTGGTGGAAATAGGTGCGTTGACCGGTGGGCAACGTGAGCTTTTGGTTTACGATGCAGCCGAGTGACGTTTAATGCCTGGACGGTGCCCTTTGCCGGTATTCTCTCTTACCCTTTTTACATTTTTTATCCTTTTTCTAAACTTTTTCTTTGCCAAGCCTCCTTCCGAATGTAATCAAAGATAATTTATCGGTGAATTTCAATGGACAGCCCTGAGCTTCAAGAATAATGATTTTTCAAATCTTATCCTTCCAGACCATGCTTTTACACACGTATAAATCCTTGGCCTGACTGTCAGAGGCTATACTCCTCAATGAAGAAAGAAAGAGGAGGGAAATGGAAGAATTGAGAAAATTTCCTGGTGGCCTCATCCTCATTACGAAACCCTCAACAATGTCTGATTTTATGATGAAGAGTGCTGGATCCACTTGAAAACTCTCATATGCTTTGAGAAAAGGCTAGGCGCCTATACACCTTGCCTAGTATGCCACTGTCATGATTCCCGCAGACCTCTTGGAAATATTTCTGTTTAGAATGAAGAAACCAACAAGTTTAGTGGGAGAGTCAAGCAGAGAATGCACTTGAAGGCTATTGTCTATGAAGGGAAGAAAACTCGAGGATCAGGAGTATATTATTGAAATATCAATCCGATTACGGTTTCACACTTACCATGGATTTTTTTTCAAATTTTCCTTAATGCCTCGAAATGTAAATTGAGTTGCACTGGGTTCGCCTTGTCAAATAAATATTCTCCGACGAAAGCCACAAGTCGTCGAAATTTCATCGCACTACACCGCCCACAATATATATATTCACCGTAGCAAAATTCGCCATCATTGGGACCCCAAGGAAGAAAGTGGTTTTAATGCGTAGGCCTGTAAGGCACTTCACTCACTCTTAAAATTCGTTTATTTATTTATCATTCTTTCTTTTTTTATTCTCTTATTCCTTCATTTCTGAGCATGCTGTGTCCCCTCAGCTCTTGTGAGGCTGTGAGCATCATGAGAGGAATTAAATTGTTGAAACCCTCAAAGTAGCCACTGTGAACCACAGAGAGAAAGAGAGATAGAGAAATGAAGGTACTATGTTTGACTCTGTTTTTCTTTTTTGCCGGCGGTGTGTGTCATGCCCGGATATGAGAGGGAAGGTACAAGGGGAAAGAGTGCAAAACGAAGCCGCGGTTGTGCGTTAAAAATGAAGACATTCAGATTGAGATATGATTCTGCATAAATCACCGAGACCCCAACCTTCCTGCATCTCGACCATACGTTATACATTCGCCCTACTTTTTTCTCCCTAAAGCTTTATATTCATTTTTTCCTCTTATTTCTCTTTCTCATCAAGCTAATTTTCATATGACTTTAAATATTTGTTCGATTTTGGTGATGATGAACGATTTATCAAATTATTTCAATAATATCTCACAGTCAATGGATTTCATAACTTTGATGGTCATTCAATAGATACAGTTATGTATATAAGAGTGAATTATATTGGATGGACTGGTGCGCTATCCCCTGATGTATAGAGTTGGAGTTATATGTTGGCTCGTTCGCAAGGCGATTTAATATAAATCGAGATGACGAATGGTACGCGGTATCTTGTGACTTCGAGAGGGATATGTATCCTCTCTCTTCATTATGGCATATATTCTTCTCTCTTCCCTTCAACCCCCCCAGGCGTACACGTATTTAAACAGGCGTTTAACATAATTCATCTACCTTGCTCGTGGACTCTTTTCATCTTTATCTCTTTTTCGCCCCTTTTATACTGGCATACCCCTTTCCCTTTGTGCCGACACACTCCATCGCTTCCTCTTTATACTTTTTCTCGTATTATATTGGTTATATATACCTTTATCTATATATTTCAACTTTTTACCTCCATGAACTCAGTGCAGACACTCTATGGATGTCTCATCTCGAAAGTATGGTTATTGAGAATCCATGTAGATACTAAGTAATAAAGGTAGGATAAAAGTTGAGAAACCGGTAATACTTGGCTCGAAGTATTTTCAATGCAACCCTTTATCATCAATGATTTTTTTCATCATTTTCTTCCCAGTATGAAAAATGAAACTTTGAGCGAATTCAAGCTTCAATTATCACAGTTTATCATACTGTTTTTCGATTAAATAGAAAATTTGAATAGTTCATAATAGAATCTTCACTGAATTGATGCTCAAGAGAATTGTAACTAGTGGTGAAAGAAAGGAGAAAAATGTAAGAGATATCGCTAAGCATGAAAATAAATGGATAAAATCGAGAGACTAGTCAGTGCCACTTGATATTGCTTGGTGTCTCTTTTGTTTGCTGCTAAGGATTTACTGTGCGTCTACGGTGGCTTTTATGTAGATAAATATATGTTTTTTTTCCCTCCAATATTTAAATTCAATTCACGGGAGTAAAATCGTTCTATCATAGAGAGAAATTGAGAAAGTATTCTTTCTGTCCTTTGAATCCTGCTGTGCACAATGCAATAGGAACAAGTCTGATGAGTACTATCTTACCATAGTGCAAAAACAATCTTTCTTATTTTTTGTCTTCATCCTACTTCAATCCTGTACATATTGTCTTTCCTTGTCAGTGTTCTCGCTGCCCGAAGAAAATTAATACTCAAGGTGTACACGGTCATAAAGCTTCTCTGCAATCCGGTAATTACCTATGGTTCGTATTATGACCACCACATAGGCCCAACTTCAATACGGCGATGTATACATATAATGTGTTTCAGAAGATGCCGAATGAGTGTAGCAGAAGTTTACGACGTTTTCTTGCCATCTTCTGTGATAAGAAAACATACCCATTACCTTTTTTACTTAATTCCAACAAATTATTTATTTCATAATAAAATTTTTGTTATTTGTATTACATGAGTTGGATGTGTGCCGATTCTCGGGTTAGTAGGCCTTTAAAATTGATTTTTCACGGCTGTGAATAATTATGGCTCACAGCTCCAAAGAAGAAATAAAAAAAGTAAATAAATGTTGATATTATAAATCTTGGAGAGTGCATGCACTAACTTACAATAAAGCATAGGTATATAAATTCCACGAGACCGTCCCCCATGAAAAGAGATACACGAGGGGTACATACCGTCGTAACGAATGGGCCGTGTGCGGTTTCGACTATCCCTCGAGATATGACGCCACAGTGTCTTCCTCCTTTTTTCTCCCGGACATTATGGTGCGTATCTGTTTTTTCGTGGAGACTCGCGGATCCTTTGTGTATGTATGGCTATGTATGTGTCCGATGCGGACCGATAGGGCGGGACACGGACATAAACAATTGTCCGCAACGGCCTCGCCCCTTCCGATGCGTTAAACTTCGACGAGGAAAAAATGATAAAAACAAAAGGTGATAAAAGAAGCAAAATTAAAAAC